>JARYGA010046470.1:0-39991 GCA_030545235.1 Helianthus tuberosus
CTCGGGATTGAGAAACTATACAGGATGATGAAAAGTATATGTGCTAAAATAGAGATAGAGCCTATGTTCTCATTCTCGGAGGTGTTCGACTTTGATGCATTCATGGAAGAAGAAACTAACAGAAAAATGAAAGAAGCCGAAGCAAAGAAAAAGCGTCTAGAGTTAACCGAAAAAGTATCAGAAGGAGATGAGAGCGATGAAGAAGAGATGGATAGGGATGAAATGCCTGCTAAATTTCTTGAATGGGGATTAGAAGAGGAGGTTGTGTATGAACGAGAAGATGGAAAGACTTTCTCCCCTCAGCATCCTGAATGGTTTAAGAAGGAAAGAGAAAAACTTCCTGATTTTTATTAGGTAGTAACGGTTGAAAAGACAGAAACCACTGATAAAGTTATCAGTTGGATGTATAGCCATCTCAGGGGAATGTTTGTGGTTAAATGAAGAGGTGGCGTGATTCAATACTTCCGAACAGGGTTTGATCTTTTTTCACTTCCAAGATGGGATCTACGTGAGCTCGGCCGACTGGATATGCTAAATCCAGAAGATAGAAGCGTTGGCGGGGATTTTGAGCGCATAATTGCTAAAGAATGCAATAAAGGTTTCCCAAATCATAAGCCGCGGCGTCCCAGACGGAGAGTGTCCAAAACTACAAAAGATCCTATCACTGGAAAAGGCAAGGTGACGTGGGTTATTAACCCTGCAAAAGTTGTCACAAGAATCAAGCTCCCTGAAGAAGTTCATGTATGTCTAAACAACTTCAAGAAGTGGTTTTATGACAACAAGACTGGTGAAGCTGTGATTCGCTCGAACGAAAATGAAGATATTCGCATATTGGATCCAATGGACGTCTTTATGTTCGGACTCTCTGATCTTACAGTGTTAAATGCAAGTCGTATAAATGTGGGAGCTGGAAACGCCATCTGGAAGAGGCCATGTTATTTCAAAGAGCAGTGGAGAGAGCTTGGAAGATAAAAAGAGAGATGCTTGATATCGTTGACAAAATCGAGAAAAGAAAGGAAGCTATTGAAAAGAAAGGAAGCTATTGAAAAGAAGGAAGAAAGAAAGAAGAAAAAGCATGTAAGAAAGAAAAGTCTTCCTCATCAACAAAAGAGCCCACCACCACAAGTTCTCAAGCAACATCATCACCTCCGGCTTCATCCACATATGAAGCCGTTATGGAGGATCCACCAACAAGTGAAGTTGTTATAATTCAAGAAACTCCCGTCTCAACAGTCGAAATTCAAGCAACACCAGAAGCAACAGGGCATGAAGAAGTCCCTCCAGAGCCTGAACAGAAAGCTGCAGACAATCCAGTGGAAACTACAGAAGAATGAAAAACAAGTATGCAACGATCTAGGGGGATATTGTTGGAACTTTTGAGATCGTTCATACTTGTACTGGATTAGTTTAATTATAGTTTGTAGCTTATTCTATAGTCTAGGGGCTTATTTTGTAATTAGTTGAAACTAGCAAACCTGACTTGGTGTAGTTAAGATTCCAGCATAATTATAATTATGCTGGCAAGTCAGGATCTATAAATACCCAAGCATTGTAGCCCTAGCCAAGCTTTTGGCTTTTTTGGTGAATGAAAGTGTTGTTTACATTCTATCTTTGATCTTGTGCTATATTTCCAAGGTGCTTTATTGCTTTATATTCTTGTTTGGATTCAATACAACACTTGTTGTATTCATCATTCCATTAGCTTCATCTTCATTCTTGATTCTTCTTAACTTTTTCATAGTACAAACACTTAATCAATAGGTGTTTTGGACTAAAACAACCAACCACTGTGATCCGGATTGATATTGAGATCTACATAATGTGGTAGGCCCCTCTTTTGAAGGTGACGTTACCCTCGGCTAAGTGGTTTGAGTCAGCAGGGATACAATCCCAAGTAGCCAGGTTAATGTATTAATAGTAGTTTACATATGAGGGGGTCAAGCCATTCGCACCCTCGCCGTCCAATACCAGTGGGTATTGAAGGAGGTCCTAGTAAGCTTGACCCAGGTCCTTGCGGGATCTATACACTGAACAATGCAAGAACCTTACCAAACCATTCCCTTAACCCCCGACTAAGTAGCCAACATATCTCTATATAGACTGTAGAGATATGAATGGTGTAAATCTTTTATTTTATATAGACAGTAAAATAATGCCAAGACACCACGGAAAAATGATAAGGAAGTTTCACCTTCAACATAAGAAACTAGTTATTAAAGTCATTAATACAAAACCAAATAAAAAGTGCGAAAATATTAAAAATCAAAAGTATTACACTAAATGCTTGTCTTCACCAAGTGATGTAAGAGACTTAGGCAAACATGGCCTTTGATTGTCAAGAAATCTTACTATCAATCTTGGATCCCGAGACTACTAAACACACTCTATGATGGATAATGGATGATGTTGGTGGATGTGGGTTGTAGTGGTGGTGGAGTGTGGGTGAAATGGGAGAGAGGTGGTTTGCCAAGGGATGCTTTTGAAGTGAACCAAGCACCTCTATTTATAGCCTGCACAGAAGCCCGGACACGGCCCCGTGTCCATTGGGCACTGCCCCGTGTCCATCCACTTTCTCTTTCTTCATTAACTGCAGTATGTCTGCATTAGCTCCACACGCCTCGTGTCCGCTGGGCACGGCCTCGTGTGCAGAAGCGTATCTGTAATATTAAGATTTGCTTGGAATCTGTGAATCTTAGCATTGACCATGGCCCGTGTCGAGCTGGGCATGCCCCCGTGTCGGGAATAGAAGCTTTTATAACTTTGTCCTTTCTACAGACAACTAGCCACGCCCCCGTGTCCGCTGGGCATGGGGTCGTGGTCAGCCTTCTATTTTCTTATTTTTTCTTGGGAAGATGCTGTCGAGGGGTCGGGCATGCCACGTTTGTTCATTTTCTTGTAATTATGTTAGATTTCGCTGCATATTTGTTCCTTTTGTTTATTTATGCTCTTTTAATTCTGAAAATACAAAAGGAAGACAAAAGCACACTTTTTCCAACATTAGTACTAAAAAAAGGTTAGTTTTATGCCTCATTTGATGTATTTTATATGTTGCATTTTACACACATCAATCAGCTTCTGCATTTTCTTCCCTGGGTACCTGTGTTAAGCTAAAAGAAGCAAAAGAGTCTGCCAATTTCTTGACTATCTCAAGATATTTGATTAGTCTTTCACCTTTAACAGCATAAGAACCCTTAAAGTGGTTAGTAATTAACAAAGAATCTACATGTACCTCAAGATACCTGATCCTCATGTGCTTGGCAATTTGCAAACTAGCTATTAAGGCTTCATATTCAGCCTCATTATTAGTACTTTGATACTCACAAGCAATTGAGTGGGGTATTATGTCCCCCTGTGGCGATTTTAGTAGTATGACTAGTCCAGTTCCTTTGATATTTGAAGCACCATCTGTGAAGAGTATCCAAGGATCCTCAGTCTCTTCAAGTTTTTGAACTTCCAATTCAGCTTCCCTTTGTAAATCACTACTGAAATCAGCCACAAAGTCAGCCAAGGCTTGAGATTTAATGGCAGTTCTTGGTTCATATTTGATATCATATGCACTAAGCTTGACTGCCCACTTTGCCATCCTTCCTGACATTTCAGGCTTCCAGAGAACATTCTTGATAGGAAAGTTAGTCTTGACAATAATGGGATGAGTTTCAAAACAATGGCGTAATTTAGTAGATACCATAATCAAAGCAAGAATAAGTTTCTCTAAATGAGAATACCTGGACTCAGCATCAAGTACATTTTTACTTACATAGTATATAGGATGTTGAGTACCTTCATGATCCTTAACAATGACTGCACTTACTGCCTTAGAAGAAACTGCTAAGTATAAGGATAATATATCCCCTTTTCTGGTTTCATTAAAGCAGGAGCTGAGGATAGGTAATCCTTAAGGGCCTTGAGAGAATTCTCATGCTTTTCAGTCCACTCAAATTTTTTGTTCTTTCTCAAGATGTCATAGAATTCCTTGTATTTTTCTGATGACTTTGAGATGAATCTGTTCAAGGCTGCGATCCTTCCTGTCAATCTTTGCACATCCTTAGCATTAGCAGGAGATTTGATGTTCACAATGGCCTTGATTTGTTCTGGACTTGCCTGTATCCCTCTTTTTGTCACCATATAACCTAGGAACTTACCAGCTTTCACACCAAAGTGACACTTGGAAGGATTCAATTTCATGTTGTATCTATCAAGGATATCAAATGCTTCCTCCAAATCTCTAAGGTGATCCGCAACTCTTTTGGACTTAACTACCATGTCATCAATATAGACTTCCACTATGTGTCCAATTTGTTCTTTAAACATCATATTTACTAGCCTTTGGTATGTAGCACCTGCATTTCTTAGTCCAAAGGGCATAGCAATATAACAATAGATACCAGTAGGGGTCATAAAGGCTGTATCCTCTTGATCAGATGGTTCCATCTGAATTTGTTGGAATCTAGATGAAGCATCCATAAAAGTTAACAACTCATGACCCGCTGTAGCATCCACCATGGAGACAATGTGGGGTAATGGGAAAGGATCCTTGGGACAAGCCTTATTTAAATCAGTAAAATTGACACATAACCTCCACTTTCCATTTTTCTTTTGAACAACAGCCACATTGGCTAACCACCTTAGATACTTTACCTCTCTAATCATACCTGCTTTGAGTAGTTTATCTACCTCCTCTTGGATGATGGCATTTCTTTCAGGTACAAACTTTCTCCTTTTCTGATGTATGGGCTTGAAAGACCTGTCAATGCCATGTTTGTGAGTAATAGTATCTTTGGAAATACATGTCATGTCTTCATGTTTCCAGGAGAAGGTAGCTTTTCTTCTTTTTGAGAAGGATACTAAATCCTGTTCAATTGTGTCAAGGATCCCGGATCCTATAAAAACCTTGTATTCCAGATCCTTAGGGTTCATCAGAATGTCTTTAAGATCTTGTTCTCTGGCCTCCAGGACATCCCTTGGAGGATACTTTAATTGCTATGCCTCCCTAGATCTTGAGGCTGGCTTCATTGATGAAGTGTAACAATTCTTGGCCTCTTGTTGATCACTATCAATCTTCACCACACCCCATGGAGTAGGGAGTTTGACACACTGATGATACGTAGAGGGGACTGCTTTCATATCATGTATCCATGGCGTGCCAAGGATAACATTACAACAAGATAAGCAATCTATGACACAAAATTTTTTAATAGAATTCACTCCCTCTATGTAAATAGGAAGTTTGATGTCCCCGATTGTGTTCTTGGTTTCCCCACTGAATCCCACAAGAACTGATGATCTTAGGATGATTTCTGATTTAGGGATATTCATTCTTTTGAGGACATCAAATTGGATAATGTTCACTGAGCTTCCCCCATCTATGAGAATCCTGCGAATAAAATGGTTAGAAATAAACAATGTAATAACAAGACCATCATGATGATGATCCTGAATATCTGCACGGTCATCCTCATCAAAGGATATGACTTTTTGCTCTGTAAGGATAGAAGTTCAGATAGGCCTATCCCCATTTTCCAAGTTTGTCTCTTTGGCATGCCTCTTGGCTGCTAAAAAGGAAGTGCCACGTATATCTGATTCACCAGAGATAAAGTTGATAATCTGGGCATCAGCTGGAGGAGCAGGAGCCCTTTCTAGAACTTTTTCAGGATCCTGGATCCATGATTTCTTTTTTCCGAATAGTTCCATCAAGTATCCTTTGATTAACAGGTAACCGATCTCTATTCTAAGTGTTATGCATTCATCAGTGAGATGATCAAAATCTTCATGATATGCACACCATTTGGATTTGTCTATTGTGGCAGCCGGCTTGTCATTCTTTCTAGGCCACCTAGCTTTGTCACCTAAATTCTGCATTGCAAGTGTTTTGGTCAAAAAATCTGATGAGGATATTGCAACCAAACTCTCTGTTATGGGGTATGATGCTTGAAATATAGAACAATGACAAGGATCACTTCAATGTAAATTGCACAAATGACACAAGGATTTATACGGGGAAAAAGCCCTTGATCAAGAGTTGATCTCCGGCACAAAAAACCCCGGGTGATGGAAACTACCGATCACCAAGCTCAAATAAATCAATAAATGTTTACAACTTCGGATAGTAACGAGCTAGGTACAAGGATCACTATCGTGAAATGTGTAAAAGTGAGTGAAAACTAATGAGTGTTCGCCGAGAGCTTCAAGAGTGCGGTTATACGAGAGTGTGTGTAGCTGAAAAATGGCTAAGTGTTCTAATTCTAGCTCGTTACTCCTTTTAAAATAGAAGTTAACTACAATAACTAACTATCCGACTTTTGTGCCAAGCTCCCACGTTCTCCACAACGTCCATTTCTGGTCAATCGTGTGCGAAATACCCGTGGAATATTCCATAGTACCGTTGCCAAGACCAAGTCAAGATTGTTACTCCTGCGAAGCAACACAAAACATAAACAAACAATCGTCAGTATGAGGATCCTTTAAGTGATCCATGATCCTGATCCTGAAGCTCTTCTGAGGATCACCACCTGTCACAGAAGTAAGGATCATTAATTAGGATAACGAACAAGGATCACTAATTGTTAGAAAATCCTCCCCTAACAATTGCCCCCAAAATATAAGGAGTGATATTTAAAATGAGCGAGTTATGTTTTCTTGATCTTATCCGCAACTAACTATCGTAAATATAGCCGTTATTGTTGAACTATCCGTTGCAATAGTGACGTCACAGAAGTGACAACCCTGCACGATCATGATTATAAATAGGAGATAGAGATAGGATCAAATGCATTTAAAATTTCAGAAAGACTCCCTTTATAACTGCATTCCGAAGATAAACAGGTATTCTCTCTTCATCTTCTTCCTTCTCTTGCTCTGTTTTTCTTTCTTTCTATCATCCCTTCAAGAATGATGCTCCGGTCCTCCCCCGCCAAGGATCAAAAGAAGGATAGTCCCTTGAAGAGTCAAGAGATCATCAAAGACTCAGCGAATGAGAGGTGTTGCTTTAACGATGCACAAGTAGATAAAATCCGTCACTGTTTTCTGGCGAATGCCTTTTTCAAACCCTTCGATCCTACTATTCTGAGCGACTATGTTTCAGAAACATGGGTTGCCTTTCCAGTTACTCCATTTGCCATTGGGTACACCTATCCTTTCCCAGAATTTACACAATCCTTCTTTTCCCTTACCGGCATTTCTTATATCCAAGCCATGCCGATGATTTGGAGGGTTTTGTACACCCTGGAGAGGATCATCGAACAGGAGGGCATTGATTTAGGAATGTCAAAGCTGACACAATTGTATGATCTTACTACCTTTGGTTCTCATCGCTATTTATTCAAATGAAAACCCGGCGGAGAACACCCCCTTCTTAAAGTCACCAAGAACGACACAAATTGGAAATGTCGCTTCTTCTTTGTCAGGAGGAATACCATTCCAAACGGAAAGGATCTACCAAGGGCATGGTCCACCCATGGTAGGCCAGAGGATCCTGAGAAGGATCACCAGGTAGTCCTGTTTTTGTATAAGGATCACTAACCACTTTTTGTCTTGTGTTATGCAGCTATTTCTGTTTCACACATCATCACCACACCTGCAACCAAGGATAGACTTGCTGCTTTTTGGAAGCTTGATCCTGAAATAAGGACATTTAAGATTGACACCCAAGAATCACAAGAAGTATCCTCAGGTTCCATCACCATGTCAAGTAAGTATCCTGCCTTTTACATAGTTTGAATATTAAAATAAATAAGTAAATTGAAATAAGATAAGGATACTCATCTTGCTTTGAATGTGTAGGTGCAGGAAAATCTGCCAAGCCTGTATCCCAGTTCAACACGGCTGACCTTGATGTTGTTCGATCCAGGAAGAAGAGGTCCACTACCAGTCCTAGCATCTCCATTCCCAAGGCACCCACTAAAGGTAAGGGCGGTAAGAAGAGGAAGACTTCTGACACTGAGGACCTTAAAGGCCTACCACTGATCCGCCACCAATTCCTTGAATACTTCAATGATGTAAGGATCACCAACTCTGCCTAGGTATCCTGCTCGTATGAGGATCACCTGATCTTGAACTGCTTTATCCTTTTCTTTGCAGAAATTTGCTGAGATTGAGGATTATGTGGGGAATGTTGAGGAGCAGGACAAGAAGATTGCTGACCTCCAACAGGTTGCCGTGCTTAAGGACCTTGCCATTGCTGATCTTCAGAAGGAACTCCAAGATGCCAAGACTAAGACAGCTAAACTTCTGATTGACCTTGACTATGAGAAGCATGATCTCATAGAAAATGCTAAGGTCTCTGCTGCCATCACAATGTATCAGACAAAACTAAAGATGGCCCAGGAAGCTCAAGATCCTAACTTCGATAGAAGCAGCTGGGATGTTGAGGGCTGGAAGGCAAGGTTGGCTGATCTTGAGGATGATGAGGAGGAGGCTACTGAGGTCTTAGAGATTGAGGCAAGTGGCAGTGGAAAGGATCTGATGAAGGATACCGCAGCTGGAGGGGAAGAGGATGCAGCAAAGGTGTAGGCTGCACAATTGGGCAATGATGGACATTCCTAGACGCAGCCGGAGCCCAATTTTTAAATTTGGTAGTATTTTTTGTGGTTGTGATGTTGAACAATTTAATGGTCTGTACTGAACAATAGTTTTTAGGATTAAGGATCATGTATGATCCTTTGGACAATAGGCAGGATTGCAGTTGGTGGAGGGATCCTCTGTTTGGGGGATGAAGCCATTGTGATCATGCCGCCTTTATATTCCTGCACTACTTTTGAACTTATTATCATGGACACCCTTTACCTACCCCAGCGGACGGGCCACGTTTTGCTGGTAGATGCTCGGGGTAGGTAATTTTGACAACCTTTTAAGGGTTAATCCTTTGTTAATAAATAAAATCTTAACCTTTTGTCGCTTATCTTGTGTTGTTATCCTTTTGTTTCTTTAATTTTCCTTTGTTTTGATGCATATTCATTGAATAAACAATTTTGGATAAGTCAGATTGAAAATATTTAGGACATGATCCATGATCAAATATCCTATAGTTAAAGAATCCCAAAAAGCAATATGTTTTAAGGATCACAAGTCTAGTTGTCAAAAAAAAAAATTTAAGGGTTATTCAAATAAATAATGAACATAATTCAAAATAGTTAAGGATCATACCTGAGGGTCCAAGTTAGGATCCTAACCATAATAAGGATAACAATAAGATAAACCTTAGAGAGAAGTAAGAATCAAGGATCCCTAGTTGCTTGTCTTCAAGGACCTGAAATATATCATAACTTGGGACTAAGCCAATATAAGATAAGAGTTAGCAACTGGGGACAAGCCCAAGGATAACTGGGGACAAGCCCAAGGATAACTGGGGACAAGCCCAAGGATAACTGGGGACAAGCCCAAGGATCGTATGTAAACTGGAGTATGGCCCTAACTGGTGACTATCCAAACTTAGTGGCATGAAAATGCCAAAACCTTAGCTAACGTGAAAACGTTAGAAACCTTAGCCAACGTGAAAACGTTAGAAACCTTAGGAACGGATGTATGGTACGTCTACCATTATACGTAGGATCCTAGGCATAGCCAGTACAATGGAATTATCAGCCCCTAAAACGAGTACTGGTCCCACTGCCTTGAACTATACCAGGATCATCATGCGCTACAGGCGGAACTGGGGTCAAGCCCAAGGATAACTGGGGTTAAACCCAAGGAACGGATTGCTTCTGCAGATAACCAATGTTATGCAAAGGATACCTGAACTTTCAAAACTTAAAATCACGTGAGAGATGGAGAAAGGATACATGATCCTTATCCTTATATGAAAAAATAAAGAAGTGAAATAGTTTAGGATTAGGATATTACCAAAGTAAGGATCATCGATACTTTAAGGATCCTTCAAGGATACTCCTGAGGTAAGGATCATCTGTGCCATGAGGATCCTGCTCACATGAAATATTTCTTCAAGTGGACAGCATTCCAAGCTCTTGGTAGCAAATCACCTTCCATGGTTAGCAATCTATATGCCCCCTTTCCTGCTTCAGCTTCAATCAAATAAGGGCCTTCCCATTTTGGAGCCAATTTTCCATCAGCATGATTGGTGGTATTCTGAAATGCTTTCCTCAATACCGTATCTCCAACTTGAAACTTCCTGATCCTGACATTTTTGTTGTAGGCACCAGCCATTGTTTGTTGATAACTGGCCATCCTTATCCTAGCCATATCCCAGATTTCTTCAATAGTATCCAGGTCTTGAGCCAAGTTCTCATTATTCTCCTCAGGATCACGGGTACTTGTTCTAGCAGTTGGAACCACCATTTCTGTTGGGATCACTGATTCTGCTCCAAATACCAAAGAGAATGGTGTTTGACCAGTAGCATTCTTAGGGGTTGTCCTATCAGCCCAAAGCACATAGGGTAGTTCTTCTGCCCATTTCCCTTTCTTGGATCCAAGTTTCTTCTTCAAATTGTTGATGATGATCTTGTTGGATGATTCTGCTTGACCATTAGCTTGTGGGTGGACTGGTGTTGATGTTATCATCTTAATCCCCCAGCTGTCACAAAAGTTAGTGGTTCTGCCCCCAATAAATTGGGAACCATTATCACATATAATCTCAGAAGGAATTCCAAATCTAGTTATAATATTTCTTTTAATGAAGGATATAACTTCCTTTTCTCTGACTTGGGCAAAAGCTTCAGCCTCTATCCACTTGGAGAAGTAATCAGTCATAGCAAGCATGAATACTTTTCCACCATGTGCCTTAGGGAGCTTACCAACTATATCCATACCCCATCTCATAAGTGGCCAATAGGAGGATATAGGATGCAATAATTCAGCTGGTTGATGAAGGATATTGCTGTGTCTCTGACAAGGATCACATCTCTTAGCATACTCCACAGCATCTCTCTTCATGGTTGGCCAGTAGTATCCTGTCCTCAGGATCCTTGAGAATAATGCCCTGCCCCCAGTGTGGTTTCCACAATCTCCTTCATGAAAGTCTTTTAAAACTTCTTGGATTTCAGGATCCTCAATGCATCTCAAGTATGGTCCTGCAAGAGATCGTCTATACAACATATTATTTAAAATTGTGAATTGAGATACCTTAGATTTGAAAGCCCTAGGGTTTTCTCCTGTAGGAATCTCTCCATGTTGTAAGTATCTCATAATTGGTGAGATCCATGATCCTGATCCTGAATGGGATTGAGTATCCTCACTAGGGATAACTGCAGAATCATTTCCTATCTCCATAGCCGCATGATCCTCGATAGCCGGGGTCAGGATATGGATAATAGGGATCCTGATATCCTCCGGGATCTTCAAAGATGATCCTAAGTTAGCCAATGCATCAGCTTCTGTATTCTCTTCCCTTGGTACCTGTGTCAAACTAAAGGAAACAAAGGAGAGTGCCAATTTTTTGACTATCTCTAAATATTTGGTTAGTTTTTCACCTTTAACAACATAGGATCCATTAAAGTGGTTTGTAATTAACAATGAATCTACATGTACCTCAAGATACCTGATCCCCATATGCTTTGCAATTTGCAAACCAGCAATTAAGGCTTCATATTCAGCCTCATTGTTTGTGGTTTGGAACTCACAAGCTATAGAGTGGGGTATTATGTCCCCCTGTGGCGATTTTAGTAGTATTCCAAGCCCTGTGCCTTTGGCATTTGAGGATCCATCAGTATAGAGTATCCAAGGATCCTTGGTCTCCTCTAGCTGCTGGACTTCTAACTCAGCTTCTTTTTGTAAATCACTACTGAAATCAGCCACAAAGTCAGCTAATGCTTGGGATTTGATGGCTGTCCTAGGCTCATATCTTATATCATATGCACTTAGCTTCACTGCCCACTTAGCCATCCTTCCTGACATCTCTGGTTTCCTGAGGACATTCTTAATTGGAAAATTAGTTTTAACAACAATAACATGAGTTTCAAAATAATGTCTCAACTTAGTAGATGCCATAATCAATGCAAGAATAAGCTTTTCAAGGTGTGAATACCTGGATTCGGCATCAAGTAAACTTTTACTTACATAATAGACAGGATGTTGTGTACCTTCATGATCCTTAACAAGGACCGCACTTACTGCTTTTGAGGATACTGCAAGATACAAGGATAGCACATCGCCTTTTTCTGGTTTCATCAAGGCCGGGGCTGAGGATAGGTAATCTTTGAGGGCTCTTAAAGCATTTTCATGCTTCTCAGTCCACTCAAATTTCTTGTTCTTCCTTAGGATATCATAGAATTCTTTGCACTTCTCTGAGGATTTGGATATAAATCTGTTCAAAGCTGCTATCCTGCCTGTTAGCCTTTGAACATCCTTAGCATTGGCCGGAGATTTGATGTTTATTATTGCTTTGATTTGTTCCGGGCTAGCTTCAATGCCTCTCTTTGTCACCATATATCCTAAGAATTTACCTGCTTTGACACCAAAGTGACATTTTGAAGGATTAAGTTTCATGTTATATTTGTCAAGGATATCGAATGCTTCCTCCAAGTCCCTTAGGTGATCCTCAGCTTTTATGGATTTTACCACCATATCATCTATGTAAACCTCCATAGTTTGTCCAATCTGATCCTTGAACATCATATTCACCAGCCTTTGATATGTTGCACTTGCATTTCTTAGTCCGAACGGCATAGCAATATAGCAGTATATACCAGTTGGAGTCATGAAGGCTGTATCCTCTTGGTCGGATGGTTCCATTTGGATTTGTTGAAATCCAGATGAAGCATCCATAAAAGTTAACAGTTCATGACCCGCAGTTGCATCCACCATGGAGTCAATGTGGGGTAATGGGAAAGGATCCTTGGGACATGCCTTATTTAAATCGGTAAAATCGACACATACCCTCCACTTTCCGTTTTTCTTTTGAACAACAACCACATTGGCCAACCATCTTGGATACTTGACCTCTCTAATCATGCCTGCCCGGAACAATTTCTCTACCTCTTCTTGGATAATGGCATTCCTTTCCGGTGCAAACTTTCTTCTCCTTTGATGGATTGGTTTGAAGGACCTGTCAATGCCAAGTTTGTGAGTAATTACATCTTTAGATATACCAGTCATGTCTTCGTGTTTCCATGCAAAGGTAGTCTTTCTCCTTTTGAGGAAGGATATGAGGTCTTCCTTCATATCGCCAAGGATCCCTGATCCGATATAGATTTTGGATTCAGGATCATCAGGATCCATGAGGACTTCTACCACATCCTGCTCTCTTGCCTCCAAGACATCCCTTGGAGGATACTTTGATTGCTATTGCTCCCTTGACTTCGAGGCTGGTTTCATCGATGAAGTATAGCAATTCTTAGCCTCCTGCTGATCACTATCAATCTTCACTATTCCCCAAGGACTAGGGAGCTTCACACATTGATGGTAGGTAGATGGGACTGCCTTCATATCGTGTATCCAGGGCCTGCCAAGGATAACATTACAACAAGATAAACAGTCAATAACACAAAATTTTTGATAAGAGTGTAGGCCTTCGATGTATATTGGGAGCTTAATGTCCCCCAGGGTATTCTTAGTTTCGCCACTAAATCCCACGAGCACGGAGGATCTTGGTATGATATCTGATTCGGGGATACCCATCTTCTTTAGAACATCAAGCTGGATAATGTTCACTGAACTCCCTCCGTCTATAAGGATCCTGGGGACAAAATGGTTAGAAATGAAAAGAGTAATAACTAAGCCATCGTGATGAGGATCCTGGATATCAACACGATCATCCTCATCAAAGGTTATGACTTTTCCTTTGGAGACACTTGATGTTCGAACAGGTCTTTCTCCATTATCCATTTTAGTTTCCTTCGCATGCCTTTTAGCTGCTGAGAAGGATGTGCCACAAATGTCTGATTCTCCAGAAATAAAGTTTATTACTTGTGCATCTGCTGGAGGGGCTGGAGCCTTCTCAGGGATCCTTTCAGGATCCTGAGTCCTTGACTTTTTTCTTCCCAACAATTCTTTTAGATGCCCCTTGCTCAACAAGTATCCAATTTCCTTTCTTAGTGCAATGCATTCTTCTGTGAGATGCCCAAAATCTTCATGGTATGCACACCACTTTGATTTATCCTTAGTTGCAGCTGGCCTATCATTTTTTCTGGGCCATCTAGCTTTATCACCTAGGTTCTGCATCGCAAGGATTAGTTCATTGTTATCAACACAAAAACAATATTCAGAAATTGGAGGATAATCCTCATCATCCTCTTCTTGATCAACATAATGCACGTTCTGGTTATCAGATCTGTTGTAGGATCTGAACTTGTTGTTCCTGAATGAGGATCCTTGCTTATCCTGCTTTGAGGATCCTGCTAACCTCTCCTGGATCCTCTTGTCTTCCTCTAGCCGAATGAACCTAAGTGCTCGTGTTCTTACCTCATCTAAGTTCCTGCATGGTGTCATAACAAGATCATCATAGAACGACGAATCCCTAAGCAATCCCATTTTAAAGGCCTCAACAGCTGTGGCTATATCTAAGTTGGGAATGTCTAAGGATTCTTTACTGAATTTGGTAATGTAATCCCTTAATGATTCATTATGACCCTGGGTTATCCTATATAGATCACTAGTTAATCGTTCAAATTTTCTACTACAAGAAAACTGATTATTAAACAAGTTAACTAGATTAGCAAATGAGGTAATAGAGTAGGGGGAAGACTTAGCAGCCATTTGAGAGCTGATCCAGTAAGAGTGGATCCGAATCCCTTGCACAGGCATGCTTCCTTTAACCTTTCTGGGATTAGATTGATCTCCATCCTCTCCCTGTATTGTGCTATGTGTTCTTCAGGATCCGTCGAACCATCATACAGCTTCATTGTTGGCAAATGGAACCTCTTGGGTATCCCAGCATCACAGATTGGTGGTGCAAAACGAGATATCTTGTGGCTCCCATCTGCGATCTCTGGGATAGGTTTGACCACTCCTGGAACACCTGATATCATATCCTTTAGCTTTTGCAATTCTCTGGCCATGGCATGATTGATACCTGGATCCTGCATAAGACCATGGTTAGTAGTATAAGAATTATTAAAAGTGTTACCTCCCATTGGATTCAAATTAGGAAGTATGGATGTTAATCCATATTGTTGGGGCTCTGGAATGATCGAGGGACCAGTAGAAGCATTGGTCTGCATTGGAATAAAATCTCCCTGAAGGGCATCTGAACTTCCTGTTTGCAAACTCCTCAAGGATCCTGGCGTCTGGAAGGATCCCTGAAACTGTGACGATCCTGGAACAAAGGAGGATCCTTGAACCTGGGATGATCCTGGAACAAAGGAAGATCCTTGAACCTGCTGCGCTCCTGAATATCCTCCTGAATTCGTGAGGGATCCCATATGCTGAGGATAGGATCCCGCTGGCTGGAAATATGAACCTGGTGCCTGGGTCACTGTTGTTGTTCCGTAGTGCACTCCTTTTGGTCCACCCACATATTGAACATCTGGAACCACTAATGGCTGAGAAGTAATCACCGGAGTATCAAAATTCAAAGATTTCGGCACCAGTGGGGAATGATCCTCTGCCGTGTTCTTTTGCTTCTTGAGATCTCCGATTTCTTTGAGAATCCTTTCATTGGTCTTATCCTGTTTCCGTATCTAATCCTTCATCTGCAAAATCAAAGTAAACATGTCACTAGTAGTGGGAGTGTAAGAAGCAGAAGAAGTTGGAGGTTTTGAGAAAATGGGAGTTGGTTTCTTCGTAGCATTCTCAGCATTCTTCTGGGATCCAGAAGGTGGTGGAGGCAAAGGGGGAACGCCTTGTGAAGAAGTGAATGAGGGCATCAAATTTGAAGTATTCTTCGCTGAGGAAGCCATTTGCTTGGTTGTAGTGAACTGAAATGAGCACAGAAATGCGAATTTTTCTAAGGATGAAGCACCAATTGCCCCACGGTGGGCGCCAAACTGTTTTGGTCAAAAAATCTGATGAGGATATTGCAACCAAACTCTCTGTTATGGGGTATGATGCTTGAAATATAGAACAATGACAAGGATCACTTCAATGTAAATTGCACAAATGACACAAGGATTTATACGGGGAAAAAGCCCTTGATCAAGAGTTGATCTCCGGCACAAAAAACCCCGGGTGATGGAAACTACCGATCACCAAGCTCAAATAAATCAATAAATGTTTACAACTTCGGATAGTAACGAGCTAGGTACAAGGATCACTATCGTGAAATGTGTAAAAGTGGGTGAAAACTAATGAGTGTTCGCCGAGAGCTTCAAGAGTGCGGTTATACGAGAGTGTGTGTAGCTGAAAAATGGCTAAGTGTTCTAATTCTAGCTCGTTACTCCTTTTAAAATAGAAGTTAACTACAATAACTAACTATCCGACTTTTGTGCCAAGCTCCCACGTTCTCCACAACGTCCATTTCTGGTCAATCGTGTGCGAAATACCCGTGGAATATTCCATAGTACCGTTGCCAAGACCAAGTCAAGCTTGTTACTCCTGCGAAGCAACACAAAACATATACAAACAATCGTCAGTATGAGGATCCTTTAAGTGATCCATGATCCTGATCCTGAAGCTCTTCTAAGGATCACCACCTGTCACAGAAGTAAGGATCATTAATTAGGATAACGAATAAGGATCACTAATTGTTAGAAAATCCTCCCCTAACAGCAAGGATCAATTCATTGTTATCAACAACAAAGCAATAGTCAGAAATAGGAGGATAATCCTCATCATCTTCGTCTTGCTCCACAGAATGCACGTTTTGATTATCAGACTTATTGTAGGATTTTGATTTGTTGTTCCTGAAATAGGATCCTTGCTTTTCCTGCTTTGAGGATCCTGATAGTCTCTCCTGGATCCTTTTATCATCCTCTAACCGGATGAATCTAAGGGCCCAAGTTCCTACTTCATCAAGGTTCCTGCAAGGTGTCATCACAAGATCATCATAGAATTGTGAATCCTTAAGCAAACCCATTTTGAAAGCTTTCACAGCTGTTGCAATATCTAAATTGGGAATTTCTAAGGATTCTCTACTGAATTTTGTTATGTAATCCCTTAGTGATTCATTGTTACCATGAGTTACCCTATACAAGTCACTAGTTAAACGTTCAAATCTCATACTGTTTGAAAATCGGCCATTGAATAAGTTAACTAGATTAGCAAATGAAGTGATAGAGTAAGGAGGAAGACTTAGCAGCCATTTAAGAGCTGATCCTGTCAGTGTGGATCCGAAACCCTTCCATAGACATGCTTCTTTTAACCTTTCAGGAATGGGGTTAATCTCCATTCTTTCTCTGTATTGAGCTACATGTTCTTCTGGATCAGTTGTGCCATCATAGAGCTTCATATTCGGTGTTTGAAATCTCTTTGGTATCTCTGCATCACATATAGGTGGTGCAAAGCTAGATATCCTGTGACTTCCATCCGGGATTTCAGGAATGGGCTTAACCACTCCTGGAACACTGGATATCATATCCTTGAGTTTTTGTAATTCCCTAGCCATACCTTGGTTGATTCCTGATTCCTGCACAAAGCCATGGTTAGTATTATAAGATGTGTTTAAAGTGTTACCTCCTGATTGATTTGAGGTTGGGATTCCTGATGTGAATCCAAATTGATGTGATTCTGGTATGATCGAGGGACCAGACGAAGCAATAGTTTGCATGGGGATTGTTTTGGTAAAAAATCAGGTTAGGATAATGCAACCAAATCTTTTATTGTGAGGTATGGTGCATGAATCAATGAACAAATGTATGAACAACTTGCAAATGGAATGAACAAGTGACACAAGGATTTATACGAGGAAAAAGCCCTTGATCAAGAGATGATCTCCGGTATAAAAAACTTCGGGTGATGGAAACCACCGATCACCAACTATGATTAAACAAATGATTGTTAAAACTCGGAATGATAACAAGCTTGTTACAAGGATCACTAGTGTGCAAAAGTGTATGAAATCGCCAATGTATTGCAGAGAGCTTGCGAGTGTATGTATTAGCTAACTTGTTCTAATTCAAGCTATTATCCGCTTTTTAAAAATAAAAATAAACTAAATAACAAACTATCCGCTAAATGTGCAAGCTACCCACGACTTCCAAAACAGTCATTAGGCTATGCACGTGCAGAATATTGAGAGCATATTCCCCAAGAATATCGGCAAGACCAAGTCCATGCGTATACTCCTGCAAAACAAGCTCACATACAATGAAAACAACCGTTAGAGTTAGGATAACAATGAGGATCCTGGATCCTGATCCTGCAACGTCTCCCGAGGATCCTTAATTCAAACGGAACTGAGAATCCGTGATCCTGGCTGCACTTGAGGATCTGTGATCCTTAGGCTTAGAAAATCCACCCCTAACAATTTCCCCCAAAATATGAGGAGTAAAATGTAAATTAACGAGTCGTATTTTTTGATCTTTTCTGCAACAAACTAACTAACGGATATATAGCCGTTAGAATCGAACTAGCCGTTGCAGATCATACGTCATTGACATGACATCCTGCAAAACCGTCATTATAAATTTGAGATTAGAGATAAGGATCGATAGGCATTTAAATTCGTGCGTTACTTCCCTTTAAATCCCCAACCAAAGACCGATCAGGTATTTCACTTCTCCTTCTCTCTTCATATTCTTATTCTGATCTTCATCAAAATCTTTAGATTACAATGAAGCTGCGATCCTCCCCCGCCAAGGATCACCAGAAAGATAGCCCCCTAAAAAGCCAAGGGATTATCAAAAATCCGTCGAAGGAACTCTGCTGCTTCACTGACCCGGATATTGACCGGATTCGCCATTGTTTTCCGGCGGATACCGTTTTCAAATCCTTCGACCCTTCCGCTAAGAGTGATTCTGTCTCAGACACTTGGGTTGCTTTTCCGGCCACCCCATTCCTGATAGGATTCTCCTATGCTTTTGTAACACCTCGAAAATTTATGCCCAATGATGTATTGACACGTGTCATAAGCTTTGAACGTGTGAAAGAATACTTTAGAAGGATTAAAGTTGACAAACAAAGAAAGTATGTAAATATAAGGGTTCCAAAATGTCAACAAGGGATAAATATACTTTACAGTAACCCTACATGATGCTCATACCCTTACACGAATAAATCATGGATCATGCGAAGCTAATTGTGAAAGAAAGTGAGAGATTACAAACTACAGGGGTTAAATGTGTCAACATGTTTAAAGTATACCTCTGAGTGACCTTTTAGCAAACCCAAAGCTTTGTAACGATTAATTATGCTCACTAGAATGCGTGATAAAAATTTCACCAAGTTTCGTTATTGTATGAGAAAGTTATGATCAAATTCGTATACATGGGGTTAAAGCGTTAACGTTGAAAGTTATGACTTTTCGGGTTAACATGAAATGTCCAGCGACTTGGCAAAGTGGGTACAAGTCTTAAAGCCCTTGTAGGTAAATAAGAAGGGGTCAAATTGCAATAATTAAGCTTAGTTGACCTTTCGAAAGGGCCAAGGGACAAGTATGCAAAAACTAGAAGTTGTGAAGGCTGATCAGAAGCCTTGCGCACCGCAAGACATATGCTTTCGGTGCGCAAGGAATGCCCAGTAACAGAAAAACGGGACTGTTTGCTGTTATGTGCATGGAACGACCTTTAAACGATTTTCCTCATCTTGCTTGACCTCTAAACAACCCCTAGAGCACTAGGGACACTTGTTAATCAGTTGTGGTAAGTTATAGACCTATGTGTCAACATTTTATGGTGTTCTTGATCACTATATAAAGGCTTCATGTGCAACCATTGTGATCACACTTTCTCTTGCACTTTTGATCATTCTTGGAGCTCCAAAGCAGACTCAAGTGGTCATAATTTGTGCATAGGACTTCAGTAAGTTTGCTAATCCTTTCTTAGTTAAGTTTTAGCTTAGTTTTAGCTTAAAAGTCAAACCGTCGTAATTAACGGTTGACTTTAAGATTAATCACTAATGGTCCAGTGATTAGTCGAATTAAAAATAGTTATAAGTTGGTAATTATGTGGGTAATAAACCCTCAAAAGGGTTCCCCCTGATTCCCACTCTACCTAGGTCAAATGTCGGGTCAAACTTGTTAAGAAAAAGTCAACAGGATACTTAAATTCTAATTTATGCATAATCAGCAATGTAGAACATATACAACCTGTTTGATCATTAAGATAACTTGGTAATTAGTGTAAGAACATGTCTAAACATGTTCAACCCGACAATTTATTATTTAGACCCGGTTCGGAACCGAAAGTCGCAAAGCTTTGACTTTTGCTTTGACTTCAGTTCTGACCCGTTATGGTATGATTTGGAAATGCCTTAGAGCTTCCTTAGGACTAGGCTACATGTTAGCATAACCCTCTGTGGTTGGTTAATTGATTATCCGATTCGTTTACATGTTTCCGTTAGTTGCTTAAATGTTGACCAATATGCCCTTTTGACCATAAAACGAGAATTTTGGAAATATGAAAGGACAATATTCCTTATTACCGATTTATAAAGTTTTCCCTAAAATCTTACATCAGTTGGAGGTCTAGATTAGGAGTTATGCTCATTAGCGTAATTATAACGCCTTTTAGTAATTAAAAGGCGCAATTAGCATAAAGCCTATCTAAACCCAATTTTTGACACCAAACCTTTTACCCACTGATGTAATATAATATTTTGGTATTTTCAAAGATTTTAATTATTTTTAACCTGCTCATAACCTTAGGTTATGGCATTATTTCGGTTAATACCGATTATACCCTTTCGGTCATAAAATGAGTTCTACATAGTATTTTGACACCAATCCAATTGCTACTGATTTTATATAATAAATAAAGTATTTTGAACTTTATAAACTGATCAAAAAACTCAGATTTCTTGTATAACCTGGAAATCGCTTAAAATGGCCTTTAAAGCGTATTAAATGCATAGTTTGGGTTTAAAACCATTTTTTCCATATAAGGCTTATTACCAACTGATATGACCTATTAAAATAAGTTATTTTACTGATGTATTCGGACCCGAATATCAGAACTTCATTTAAACTCTCTTATAACCTTTAAAATGACCAAAATACCCCTACGGGGCTTATTTTGATATTAAACTCGTTTCGGGCATAATGGAAGATATCCTGCTGATATCACAACATGTTTAAGGCATATTAACTTAGGAAACCTGTATATGACTCGTATGGTTACCCGTTACGCCTCTTGCGCGTTCGGTTCGGTTTATGTAACTAGTTTGCATAAGTTAGCCGAAACGGGTCAAACCTTATCATTTTTATCTCAAAATCCAGAAGGTGTTTAGATTACCCATATTATACAAGTCTTCAAACTTGTCGGGTCTAAAACACATTCTATTCCGGTCTTCGCTTAATCATGCGTTTGAACCGTATATTTCCTTAAGACTAACCGGTCTAAGCTTAGGCTTAATTAAAGACCCGTTAGCATTCTTATTGGTTATTTATACCATCATTCCAGACTAGAGCCTTCCGGTAAATTGTACCTATGCTTACTTAAGTGAATACGACTGAGTTATTATAATTCTTGCTATTTAAGACAGGAGCTAGCTCAGGTAAATACTTTTAACTTATTTTCCCTTATACGGGCTTGGGATACGGTATTATAAAAATACTACTTGGTCGGGTGTAGAAACCTTTTAATCGGAGATGATTAAATTGCATAATCCCGTTTTAATCTGTATTGATTGATAACAAATAACATTGGGGGTTAATGACCGTGTCCTGGATATCCTTGGCTCATTTAAAAAGTGAATGACCATAACTTAAGCACAAGGTGTAGGCATAACACCTCCTATTGCGTATGTAAATGATATACTCACTCGTAAGGATGTCTTCTTGTGAGTTATATTTATGGTGTGTCGATTAATCTTGACCGGCTTGTATTGTATAATCACCGGCCCTAAATGTTGGACAAACATGTAAATCGGATACAAGATTTTTATTAATAAGATTGTCCCAAGTATAAAAGATTAATTTTGCCTCGTGCATTTTAATCAAATTATAAAAGATATTTTGTGCCACGTGCATTCAAATCAATTTTCAAACTCTTTTGAAAATGAGTCAGTTGAGTGTATTTACCAGTGAAAACTGACGTATTTTCAAAAGTCTAAGTGACAGGTACAAGTACGTAATAGGCTGGAAGCTGCTCAGGACGATAATAAAGAATCTTGCAAGTTCTAGGCATCTAAAGTCTGTTGAACAATATTTATATTTTAAAATTCGCCTGTGGATCCTTTACTTTCCGTTGTAATACTCGATATTACTTTATATTCGGATTGTAATATAATTATCTTTTGCTTCCGCTGTGCATTTATATATTGTGTTGTTTGACTATGATGATATCAACTACGTCACGATACTCCCCACCGGGCCCACCGATGACACATGGAATTAGGGGTGTGACAGGTTGGTATTAGAGCCAACATTGAGTGAATTAAACATTAGTCGTTGGTGTTTAATCTCAGTGACACAGTAGCACATTCCTTGACCTTTTGAGTCTAGACTTAACATAGGAATATTCTCAATCCTCATCTGAAAATTTTTTTCTTCCAATTTTTATTGGATACGTCGCCAAGCGAAGAAGTCGTAATAGGAATTCTCCACACCCGGAGCCTTAAATTGCTGACATTCGTACAGCGGCTAGGATGTAACGTGCAACCAAGGAGAAAGCATTCGGAAATAAAATGAAGAAGAAACTCCTTTTGCTGAAGATCGTTTCCTTAAAAGTCCTTATAACGATATTTATCTTTTGGTCCCTTCGAGGACAATATTATTCCTTTCAAGTCCCGTTTAGGGCAACCTTGAACTTTTTAATTTTATAGTGGAATGACTAAATATTCATCCTAATCAGGAAATATGAAAAAAAAAAAAAGAAATAACATACCTTTTATAAGATCTACCATTATAATAAAATGGCAAAAAAAAAAAAAAAAAAAAAAAAAAGGACAAGACCTAGCCTTGTGTCATTATTAAGACCCGGCCAAGATGGCAGTTCCTCAATTTAGGTTCAGATCCTTATTAACATCCCGAGTTAGGATTGTTCTGCATTAATTATTAAAAAGGAATCTTAAAGGTAAACCTAGCCTATATGACGAGGCCAAGATGGTAGGACCTATTCAAGAGATTCAAATCCTTGTTAACACCTAAGAACGTGTTAGCACTCTTGACAGATGTGATTCAAGAAAATCACAACAGTCATTCTTATATTGGATTCTTCCAATTTTCTTATCTAGTCTATGATTTAGAAATCATGGCTTATATCATCCTATAAGATGATCTTATTATAAACATCCATCGGAAGGGAAATGCCTACGGGCTATAGTTAACGTCCTCTGAGACTAAAGACAGTGGTAGCTTACAACTCCCTGTCAAGAAAAGGTAATGAACGTTGATTCACACCTAATTGCCTCGATCCCAAACGATCATGGCTTATAAATTAAACTTGTCCGCGTGACTAGGCCTTTTGTGCTATTACTAACTTATAAATTTGCCTCGATCCCAAATGATCATGGCTTATAAATTAAACTTGTCCACGTGACTAGGCCTTTTGTGCTATTACTAACTTATAAATTTGCCTCGATTCTCTGAAATCATGGCTTATAAATTAAACTTGTCCTTGTGACTTGATTTTTGTGCTATAGTTATATTTTAATTTAATCCATGATAATATTAATACAAATCCTGAATAAAAATAAATATCATTCCTTTCCTGCCAGTATAAATATTAGAAGAGAATCTTAAAAGGTTTGACCTAGCTTGAATGTCATTGAAGACCTAGCTAAAATGGTAAAACCTGTTTAAAAAGAGATTCAGATTCTCGTTAACATCTGAAAATGTGTTAACACTCCCGACAACAGTGATGCGATAAAATCACACTTGTCATCCTTATATTGGGAATTTTCCAAATCCCTTATTTGGCCCGATGATCTAGAAATCATGGCTTATATCATCCTATAAGATGATCATGTTATAAACATCCATTAGCGATGAAGTGCCTATGGGCTAAACTTGTTGTCTGATAAGACAACGACAGTGGTGGTCTTGACCTCCTGTCTAAAAATGTTGGACCATGTCCAAGCATAATAGTCGGTATGATCTATACGATCTCGACTAATAGCATCTGAAAAGATGATCATATCATAAACATCCCTCAGAAGGAAATGCCCACGGGCTATATCTATTGTCCTAGAAGACAAAAGACAGTTGTAGTCGTCAACTCTCTGTCAAGAAAAGTAACCAACTATACTCAAACTTAAATGCCTCGATCCCAAACGATCATGGCTTGTAAATTCAAATATGTCCTCGTGACAAGGCCGTTGTGCCACTTTAAATATCCTTAATGTTTTATAACCAGGATAAATTATAATGAAAATGCTCCAACAAATCTTAGATTGATATTTTATATCTATTAGGAATCACTCTTTTCTGATATCCTTATGGCAAGCTTTCAAGCTATCCAAATTCATCAATATAATAAAGACAGATGTGACATTCTGATCCCCTGTCAAAAAGGTGATGGACTGGGTCCAACCCTTAAATGCCATTGATGGTCTTTTGTGACCTAGGCTAAGTGATATTTATATTCTTTTTAATGACGTTCATTAAGAATGATAGTGCCATATTGGCCTGTATAGTTTAATGAAACCATGGTTAGTATATGTTAAGACCATCAGGGTGATGAATAGCAGTTGTTGGATTGCAACTGAGTAAATGATTCATTTGGTGATAGGAACCATTTTTCTGTTCCTGCTAGAAATCTTCAGTTATATGATTCGAGTGCACCCTCTCCAGATGAAGTACGTCAGAATATGAAATTGATATCTCTTGATCTCTATTGATTTCGAATACCAAATGGTATGACAAAAGCGCCATATGAGGATTGGTGTATCTTAATATGTTCCATAGATTGCTTCCATGCCTGATCAGTATGGAGGTTTAATGCATGGAACCCCAAAGATATTCCAATGGTCATACGGTATTAAAGTCAACTAATGGTATTCAAAGGTGATATCCAGAATGGAATTGTCTAAGTAAATGTCACTGATTAAGAAATCCGTGGACTCGTAACATAAATGTGTCACTCATTTGACACCAGCAAGGATAGATGAACTGGTGCCAGAGATTTGGAAAAATCTCTGTAACCTCCTTGTATATTGATTATCTCCTCCTAAGATTACCCTGCTTACCTCCTGAGAGGCAAGTAGAGTTAAGATTTATATCCCATTTAGGACTGTATTATTATGAAATCTCCAAAACAGCTAGTACCATCATTGGAAGAATTGAAACCCTGATTTAAGTAAGTTTTAAAATAGAGGATTCATATAGCCTAACCCAATATTCTGAGAGTTTGATATTGTTAAATAAGGAAGACCGTTCATTTGCTTGTGCATTGATTACCGCAACCCTATTTAGGCAATAATTAAGAATCACCATTAGCTACCCAGGATCGTCGATCTGTTCGACTAGCTGTGAGGATTAGCTATTCCTTAAGATTAGTTTTAAACAATGATTGGGATAACCATCCCACCTCAAGATAAGCTTTTCTATAATAATTGATATGTAAGTATTAAGGCTGCTCCTTTGGAGACCTTGTATAGATGGAATGTTAAACATCTATTGTTAGATAGAGAATTGGTAAGTCCAATTATCGGGATCTGAAAGTTGCCTAGGAAACAACAAATAAGATCATACAAATCCATAATCGATTGTAAGTTGCCCGTATATGGCAGGAAATCAAGGATTTATGAAAATAGCAACCCTCTTAAGTTCTGGTTAAAAGGTAAGGTTCAACAAAAGATAACACCCTAGAAGGGTGTGCCGAGCTGTAATTTTCAGGTTAGTTAAGCTCGGAATATATAAAGTCATTCGAAGGATTCGAATGTATCAAGACTAAATAGCTTACGAGCTAAAACCTATATAAGGAGCTTAGTGGAGCTCGCAATGCGACCCACACGGATGATTTAAATAATAAGTTTCGCCAATAAGTCGAAACCAACTATCGGGTAATGATAAGCAGATTAATGAGACTTTATGATTGGATGAGCAACCTGTGTCGATTAAGGATCGACAGGTTAAGAAGCTCCAAAAGGATACATGTACCTAATATAGGAGTCATTTTGGGAGCTTGGAAAGACTCCAGATATGCTATAGAAGTTAAGTCCGTTATGCGACAAAAAGAACTTCCGGCGTTTTAGCAAATCTCGATGTCGAGATTTCTTTTAAGGGGGTGAGGATGTAACACCTCGAAAATTTATGCCCAATGATGTATTGACACGTGTCATAAGCTTTGAACGTGTGAAAGAATACTTTAGAAGGATTAAAGTTGACAAACAAAGAAAGTATGTGAATATAAGGGTTCCAAAATGTCAACAAGGGATAAATATACTTTACAGTAACCCTACATGATGCTCATACCCTTACACGAATAAATCATGGATCATGCGAAGCTAATTGTGAAAGAAAGTGAGAGATTACAAACTACAGGGGTTAAATGTGTCAACATGTTTAAAGTATACCTCTGAGTGACCTTTTAGCAAACCCGAAGCTTTGTAACGATTAATTATGCTCACTAGAATGCATGATAAAATTTCACCAAGTTTCGTTATCGTATGAGAAAGTTATGATCAAATTCGTATACAAGGGGTTAAAGCGTTAACGTTGAAAGTTATGACTTTTCGGGTTAACATGAAATGTCCAGGGACTTGGCAAAGTGGGTACAAGTCTTAAAGCCCTTGTAGGTAAATAAGAAGGGGTCAAATTGCAAGAATTAAGCTTAGTTGACCTTTCGGAAGGGCCAAGGGACAAGTATGCAAAAACTAGAAGTTGTGAAGGCTGATCAGAAGCCTTGCGCACCGCAAGACATATGCTTACGGTGCGCAAGGAATGCCCAGTAAAAGAAAAACGGGACTGTTTGCTGTTATGCGCATGGAACGACCTTTAAACGATTTTCCTCATCTTGCTTGACCTTAAAACAACCCCTAGAACACTAGGGACACTTGTTAATCAGTTGTGGTAAGTTATAGACCTATGTGTCAACATTTTATGGTGTTCTTGATCACTATATAAAGGCTTCATGTGCAACCATTGTGATCACACTTTCTCTTGCACTTCTGATCATTCTTGGAGCTCCAAAGCAGACTCAAGTGGTCATAATTCGTGCATAGGACTTCAGTAAGTTTGCTAATCCTTTCTTAGTTAAGTTTTAGCTTAGTTTTTGCTTAAAAGTCAAACCGTCGTAATTAACGGTTGACTTTAAGATTAATCACTAATGGTCCAGTGATTAGTCGAATCAAAAATAGTTATAAGTTGGTAATTATGTGGGTAATAAACCCTCAAAAGGGTTCCCCCTGATTCCCACTCTAACTAGGTCAAATGTCGGGTCAAACTTGTTAAGAAAAAGTCAACAGGATACTTAAATTCTAATTTATGCATAATCAGCAATGTAGAACATATACAACCTATTTGATCATTAAGATAACTTGGTAATTAGTGTAAGAACATGTCTAAACATGTTCAACCCGAAAATTTATTATTTAGACACGGTTCGGAACCGAAAGTCGCAAAGCTTTGACTTTTGCTTTGACTTCAGTTCTGACCCGTTATGGTATGATTCGGAAATGCCTTAGAGCTTCCTTAGGACCAGACTACATGTTAGCATAACCCTCTGTGGTTGGTTCATTGATTATCCGATTCGTTTACATGTTTCCGTTAGTTGCTTAAATGTTGACCAATATGCCCTTTTGACCATAAAACGAGAATTTCGGAAATATGAAAGGACAATAATCCTTATTACCGATTTATAAAGTTCTCCCTAAAATCTTACATCAGTTGGAGGTCTAGATTAGGAGTTATGCTCATTAGCGTAATTATAACGCCTTTTAGTAATTAAAAGGCGCAATTAGCATAAAGCCTATCTAAACCCAATTTTTGACACCAAACCTTTATCCACTGATGTAATATAATATTTTGGGATTTTCAAAGATTTTAATTATTTTTAACCTGCTCATAACCTTAGGTTATGTCATTATTTCGGTTAATACCGATTATACCCTTTCGGTCATAAAATGAGTTCTACATAGTATTTTGACACCAATCCAATTGCTACTGATTTTATATAATAAATAAAGTATTTTGAACTTTATAAACTGATCAGAAAACTCAGATTTCTTGTATAACCCGGAAATCGCTTAAAATGGCCTTTAAAGCGTATTAAACGCATAGTTTGGGTTTAAAACCATTTTTGCCATATAAGGCTTATTACCAACTGATATGACCTATTAAAATAAGTTATTACTGATGTATTCGGACCCGAATCTCAGAACTTCATTTAAACTCTCTTTTAACCTTTAAAATGACCAAAATACCCCTACGGGGCTTATTTTGAGATTAAACTCGTTTCGGGCATAATGGAATATATCCTACTGATATCACTACATGTTTAAGGCATATTAACTTAGGAAACCTGTATATGACTCTTATGGTTACCCGTTACGCCTCTTGCGCGTTCGGTTCGGTTTATGTAACTAGTTTGCATAAGTTAGCCGAAACGGGTCAAACCTTATCATTTTTATCTCAAAATCCAGAAGGTGTTTAGATTACCCATATTATACAAGTCTTCAAACTTGTCGGGTCTAAAACACATTCTATTCCGGTCTTCGCTTAATCATGCGTTTGAACCGTATATTTCCTTAAGACTAACCGGTCTAAGCTTAGGCTTAATTAAAGACCCGTTAGCATTCTAATTGGTTATTTATACCATCATTCCAGACTAGAGCCTTCCGGTAAATTGTACCTACGCTTACTTAAGTGAATACGGCTGAGTTCTTATAATTCTTGCTATTTAAGACAGGAGCTAGCTCAGGTAAATACTTTTAACTTATTTTCCCTTATACGGGCTTGGGATACGGTATTATAAAAATACCGCTTGGTCGGGTGTAGAAACCTTTTAATCGGAGATGATTAAATTGCATAATCCCGTTTTAATCTGTATTGATTGATAGCAAATAACATTGGGGGTTAATGACCGTGTCCCGGATATCCTTGGCTCATTTAAAAAGTGAATGGCCATAACTTAAGCACAAGGTGTAGGCATAACACCTCCTGTTGCGTATGTAAAAGATATACTCACTCGTAAGGATGTCTTCTTGTGAGTTGTATTTATGGTGTGTCGATTAATCTTTACCGGCTTGTATTGTATAATCACCGGCCCTAAATGTTGGACAAACATGTAAATCGGATACAAGATTTTTATTAATAAGATTGTCCCAAGTATAAAAGATTAATTTTGCCTCGTGCATTTTAATCAAATTATAAAAGATATTTTGTGCCACGTGCATTCAAATCAATTTTCAAAATGAGTCAGTTAAGTGTATTTACCAGTGAAAACTGACGTATTTTCAAAAGTCTAAGTGATAGGTACAAGTACGTAATAGGCAGGAAGCTGCTCAGGACGATAATAAAGAATCTTGCAAGTTCTAGGCGTCTAAAGTCTGTTGAACAATATTTATATTTTAAGATCCGCCTGTGGATCCTTTACTTTCTGTTGTAATACTCGATATTACTTTATATTCGGATTGTAATATAATTATCTTTTGCTTCCGCTGTGCATTTATATATTGTGTTGTTTGACTATGATGATATCAACTACGTCACGATACTCCCCACCGGGCCCACCGGTGACACGTTGAATTAGGGGTGTGACACCTTTCCCTTCCTTCACTCAATCTTTCTTTTCCCTCACCGGCACGTGCTATATTCAGGCCATGCCAATGATGTGGAGGGTTTTATATACCCTAGAGAACATCATTGAGCAGGAAGGCATAGAATTGGGAATCTCGGAACTGGCTGAATTGTATAACCTTGTGAGCCATGGTTCACACCGTTACTTGTTTAAACATAAGCCTGGTGATCCTCATCCAATCCTTAAAACCACAAAGAACGATACCAACTGGAAAAAGCGTTTCTTCTTTGTTAAGAGAGATTTTATCCCAGATAGGAAAGATCTCCCCAAAGAGTGGACCACCCATGGTAGGACATAGGATCCTTATAGAAGGATCATTGGATAACCCTGTTTCTGCTAAGGATAACTGATCCTTTTCTGTTTTTTATGCAGCTATCTCAGTCTCTCATCTCATTCAGTCACCTGCAATAAAAGAAAGGATTGCTGCCTTCTGGGATCTTGATCCTGCAATTAGAACATTCCAGGCAAACACAAAGGATTCACAGGAAGTATCCTCTGGTTCAGTCACCATGTCAACTAAGTATTTATATTTAAGTGTGATTAAATAGACTTAGATCAAGGATACTTATCTGTTGTTTGCCGTTTGTAGGTGCTGGAAAGTATTCAAAGTCAGCCACTCGCTTCAGCGTCAGTGATCTTGATGCTGTCGTTGCCCGGTCTGGCAAGAAACGAATTGCTACCAGCCCTAGCGTCCCAATCCCCAAGCCTGTCACCTCCAAGGGCAAGGGAGGAAAGAAGAGGAAGACCGCTGATGATCTTGAAGGCTTGCCCCTCATCCGTCATCAATTTGAAGAATACTTCTCTGAGGTAAGGATCCCTGATCCTTAATTCTATCCTGCGCATTTGAGGATAATGGATCATGAATTGTAACTCCCTTTTTTGCTGAAATTTGCTGAGATCCAGATGCTCTTGGGTGCGTACACTGAACAGGCTGAGCAGAAGGAGCTGGACTTTTAGAAGATCTTCCTGGCTAAGGATCAAACCATCTCTACCCTCGAGAAGGAGCTCAACTTGGCGAAAAGACAGCTGGTCATGGCCCACATTACTGTTGATCAGCAGAAGAGGGAGGTGATGGAGGATGCTAAGCTCTCTGCCGCCATTGCTATGTACAATATCAAACTGCAGATGGCCAAGGAAGCTGAGGATTCTAGCATTGACAGGACCAGTTGGGACCAAGAAGGCTGGAAGGCCAAGCTAGCTGAGCTGGACGATGAAGAGGAGACTAGAGAGGTCCTGATGATTGAGGCAAGCGGCAGCGGGGCGAAGGATCATGCTGGTGACACAGGGGCTGAAGGTGATGGTGATGGTGATGCAGCGAAGGTGTGAGCTGCAAAAATGGGCGATGATGGATTTATCTAGACGCGGCCGAAGCCCATTTTTTATGGTTGGGTAGTTGTTTTTTTTTGTTTGATGGTGTTTTTCTTGAACAATGGTTGGTCTGTACTTAAACAATAGTTTTTAGGGTTGAGGATCATGGATCCTTGGACAATAGGTAGGATAATGGGTGGTGGATGGATCCTCTGTTTGGGGGATGAAACCACTTGTTATCCTGCCGCCTTTATTTCTAGCACTTAGGCCTTGTTAATATGGACACCATTTGCCAACCCAAGTGGACGGGCCACGTTTTGCTGGTAGAAACTTGGGTTGGCAATTTTGACAACCTTAAAAGGGTTTAACTTATTGCTAAATAAATAAAACTTTAATCCTTTGGCTTATCATGTGTTGTTATTTATGTGAATACTTTATTTTTCAATTGTTATGATATATTCTGTTTGAATTCATAAGTTAAGAATAAAATTTTAATAGACTGTGTCAAAAAGTTTAGGATATGATCAAGGATCAAGTATCCTATAATCGATAAATTCAAAAAAGTAGTGTAATTTAAGGATCATGTGTCCTGTTGTCAAAGAGTAAGGGTCACTTAGATAAATAAAGAATAAAATCATAGTGATCAAGGATCATACCTGAGAATCCAAGTTAGGATCCTAAACCTTTAACATTTACAATCAAGATAACCAAAAGACATACCTTAATAAAAGGTTAGGATCAAGGATCCTTAGCTGTTTAGCTTCAAAAACACGAAATGGAACATAACTTGGGACTAAGCCAATATAAGAGAAAAGTTAGCAACTGGGGACAAGCCCAACAATTCTGGGGACAAGCCCAATATACTGGGGACAAGCCCAAAAAACTGGGGACAAGCCCAAAGGATCTTGTGTAAACTGGAGTATGGCCCTCACTGGCGACTATCCAAACTTAGTGACATGAAAATGCCAAAACCTTAGCTAACGTGAAAATGTTAGAAACCTTAGGAACGGATGTATGGTACGTCTACCATTATACGTAGGATCCTGAATACAGCTAGAACAATGAAATTGTCATCCCCTAAATCGGGTACTGGTCCCATTGCCATGAATTGTATCAGGATCATCGTGCGTTACCGGCGATACTGGGGACTAGCCCAAATAACTGGGGTCAAGCCCAAATAACTGGGGTCAAGCCCAAATAACTGGAGACTTCTGTGGATACTCAATCCTTTGTTAAGGATATATCAACCTTCTGCAAAACTCAGAACTAAGTGAAAGAAGGATAAAGGATCCAGGATCCTTCTCCTTATATATAAGATAATTAAAGAATTAAACAGATTGAAATTAGATCATTACCAGATTGAGCATCATCTACCCTCTAAGGATCCTTCCAGGATAGCGGTCATGAATATAGCAAAGGATCCTGGATCCTTATTACATGAAGTATTTCTTCAAGTGGACAGCATTCCAAGCTCTTGGTAGCAAATCACCTTTCATTGTTAGTAATCTATATGCCCCCTTTCCAGCTTCTGCTTCAATAAGATAGGGGCCTTCCCACTTTGGTGCCAACTTTCCATCAGCAGGATTTATGGTATTCTGAAATGCTTTCCTTAATACCATATCACCAACTTGGAACTTCCTGATCCTGACATTCTTATTGTAGGCTCCAGCCATCCTTTGTTGATAACTAGCCATCCTTATCCTTGCCAAATCCCTGAGTTCTTCTATGGTATCCAAGTCTTGAACCAAGTTTTCAGCATTTCCTTCAGGATCACGGATGCTTGTTCTTGCAGTAGGAACCACCATCTCTGTAGGGATCACTGATTCTGCCCTAAATACTAGAGAAAATGGGGTCTGGCCAGTAGCATTCTTGGGAGTTGTCCTATCAGCCCATAACTCATAAGGTAGTTCTTCTGCCCATTTTCCTTTCTTGGATCCAAGCTTCTTCTTCAAGTTGTTGATGATGATCTTGTTGGATGATTCTGCCTGACCATTGACTTGTGGGTGGACTGGTGTTGATGTTATCATCTTAATCCCCCAGCTGTCACAAAAGTTAGTAGTTCTACTCCCAATAAATTGGGATCCATTATCACAAACAATTTCAGAGGGGATACCAAATCTGGTAATAATATTTCTTTTAATAAAGGATATCACTTCTTTTTCTCTGACTTGAGCAAAGGCTTTAGCCTCTATCCACTTGGAGAAGTAATCAGTCATAGCAAGCATGAAAATTTTTACCACCAGGTGCCTTGGGAAGTTTGCCAACTATATCTATTCCCCATCTCATGAATGGCCAAGAAGAGGATATAGGATGCAGGAGTTCTGTTGGTTGGTGAAGGATATTACTATGTCTCTGAAAACGATCACATTTCTTGGCATAATCCACAGCATCCTTCTTCATAGTAGGCCAATAATATCCTGTCCTAAGGATCCTTGAGAACAATGCCCTGCCCCCAGTGTGGTTTCCACAATCTCCTTCATGAAATCCTTTAGGACTTCTTGAATTTCAGGATCCTTTATGCATCTTAGATATGGAGCTGCAAGGGATCTTTTATATAACATGTTATTTAATATTGTAAATTGAGATACCTTGATCTTGAAAGCCCTGGGGTTTTCTCCTGTAGGAATCTCTCCATGTTTTATATATCTCATGATTGGAAGGATCCATGATCCTGAATGAGACTGTGCACCATCACCAGGAACCATTGCAGAATCCTGTTCTATTTCCATAGTTATGTGATTCTCAATAGCCGGAGCCAAAATATGGATGATAGGGATCTTGATATCCTCTAGAATTTTCAAGGATGATCCTAGGTTGGCCAATGCATCAGCTTCTGCATTTTCTTCTCTTGGTACATGTGCCAAACTAAAGGAAACAAAAGAGAGTGCCAATTCTTTGAATATCTCTAAATATTTGATTAGCTTTTCACCTTTAACAGCATAGGATCCATTAAAGTGATTAGTAATTAACAATGAATCTACATGTACCTCAAGATACCCTGATCCCCATATGCTTGGCAATTTGCAAACCAACTATCACGGCCTCATATTCAGCCTCATTATTAGTAGTTTGAAACTCACAAGCTATGGAGTGGGGTATTATGTCCCCCTATGGCGATTTTAGTAGTATTCCAAGTCCTATTCCTTTGACATTAGAGGCTCCATCAGTGAAGAGTATCCAAGGATCCTTTGTCTCTTCAAGCTGCTGAACTTCTAACTCAGCTTCTCTTTGTAGATCACTACTAAAATCTACCACAAAGTCAGCTAAGGCTTGGGATTTAATGCCAGTCCTTGGTTCATATCTTATATCATAAGCACTAAGCTTCACTGCCCATTTAGCCATCCTTCCTGACATTTTAGGTTTCCTGAGAACATTCTTAATTGGAAAGTTAGTCTTAACAATAATGTCACGAGTTTCAAAAAATGTCTTAGTTTAGTGGATGCCATAATCAAAGCAAGGATAAGTTTTTCTAAATGTGAATACCTAGATTCAGCATTAAGCAAACTCTTACTTACATAGTAAACAGGATGTTGTGTACCTTCGTGATCCTTAACAAGGACTGCACTTACTGCTTTAGAGGATACCGCTAGATATAAGGATAATATATCCCCTCTTTCTCGTTTCATCAAGGCAGGAGCTGAGGATAGGTAATCCTTAAGGGCTTTGAGAGCATTTTCATGCTTTTCAGTCCACTCAAATTTCTTGTTCTTTCTCAAAATGTCATAGAATTCCTTGCACTTTTCTGATGACTTTGATAAAAACCTATTCAAGGCTGTGATCCTCCCTGTCAACCTTTGCACATCCTTGGCATTGGCAGGAGATTTGATATTCACAATTGCCTTAATTTTCTCTGGACTTGCTTCAATGCCCCTTTTTGTTACCATATAGCCTAGGAACTTCCCTGCTTTAACACCAAAGTGACACTTTGAAGGATTCAATTTCATGTTAAATTTATCAAGGATATCGAATGCTTCCTCCAAGTCTATAAGGTGATCCTCAGCTTTCTTGGACTTAACCACCATGTCATCTATATAGACTTCCATAGTGTGTCCTATTTGTTCCTTAAACATCATATTGACTAGCCTTTGATAAGTAGCACCTACATTCCTTAGTCCAAATGGCATAGCAATATAACAATAGTTACCAGTTGGGGTCATAAAGGTTGTATCATCTTAGTCAGATGGTTCCATCTGAATTTGTTGAAATCCAGATGAAGCATCCATAAAAGTCAACAACTCATGACCCGCGGTAGCATCCACCATGGAGTCAATGTGGGGTAACGGGAAAGGATCCTTGGGACATGCCTTGTTTAAAACAGTAAAATCAACACATACCCTCCACTTTCCATTTTTCTTTTCAACAACAACCACATTGGCTAACCACCTTGGATACTTGACCTCTCTTATCATACCTGCCCGGAGTAGTTTATCCACCTCCTCCTGGATAATAGCATTCCTCTCAGGTGCAAACTTCCTCATATTCTGATGTATGGGTTTGAATGACCTGTCAATGATAAGTTTATGAGTAATTATATCTTTAGAGATACCTGTCATATCTTCATGCTTCTAGGCAAAGGTGGTTTTTCTCCTCTTAAGGAAGGATACCAAATCCTGTTCAATGTTTCTAAGGATCCCTGATCCTATGAAGATTTTGGATTCAGGATCATGAGGATCCATAAGGATATCTTTCACATCCTGTTCTCTTGCCTCCAAGACGTCTCTTGGAGGATACTTTAGTTGCTATTGCTCCCTTGGTCTTGAGGCTGGCTTCATTGATGAGGTATAGCAATTCTTTGCTTCTTGTTGGTCACTCTCAATCTTTATCACCCCCGATGGACTAGGAAGCTTCACACATTGATGATATGTGGATGCAACTGCCTTCATGTCATGTATCTATGGCCTGCCAAGGATAACATTGCAACAGGATAAGCAATCTATTACACAAAATTTTTGATAAGAATGAAGTCCTTCAATGTAGATGGGAAGTTTAATGTCCCCCAATATATTCTTGGTTTATCCGCTGAATCCCACAAGAACCGAGGATCTTGGGACAATATCCGATTCAGGGATGTTCATTTTCTTGAGGACATCAAGCTGAATGATGTTTACTGAGCTTCCTCCATCTGTCAAGATCCTGCGAACAAAATGGTTAGATATAAATAAGGTAATAACAAGACCATCATGATGAGGATCCTGGACATCAACACGATCATCCTCATCAAAAGTTATAACTTTTTCCTGTGTAACAGTAGAAGTTCGGATGGGCCTATCCCCATTATCCATCTTGGTTTCCTTGGCATGTCTTTTGGCTGCTGAAAAGGAAGTACCACAAATGTCTGATCCACCGGATATGAAGTTTATAACTTGTGCATCTGCCGGAGGAGCAGGAGCTCTTTCTGGAACCTTTTCAGGATCCTGGATCCTTGACTTTTTTCTTCCCAAAAGCTCCTTCAAATGCCCCTTGCTTAACAAGTAACCAATCTCTTTTCTCAGTGCAATACATTCTTCAGTGAGATGCCTGAAATCCTCATGATATGCACACCATTTGGATTTGTCTTTTGTTGCAGCTGGCTTATCACTTTTCTGGGCCATCTTGCTTTGTCACCTAGGTTCTGCATTGCAAGGATTAGTTCATTGTTATCAACAGAAAAACAATATTCAGAAATGGGAGGATAATCCTCATCATCCTCTTCCTGTTCTACTGCATGCACGTTCTGACTATCAGATTTGTTGTAAGACTTGGACTTGTTATTCCTAAAGTATGATCCTTGCTTTTCCTGCTTCGAGGATCCTGCCAGTCGTTCCTAGATCCTTTTATCATCCTATAATCGGATGAATCTAAGGGCCCTGGTTCTCACTTCATCAAGGTTCCTGCAAGGGGTCATGACAAGATCATCGTAGAACAATGAATCCCAGAGTAAACCCATTTTGAAGGCTTCCATAGCCGTAGCAATATCCAAATTAGGAATATCTAAGGATTCTTTACTGAACTTAATGATATAATCTCTAAGTGATTCATTTTGACCTTGTGTTACCCTATATCGGTCACTAGTTAATCGTTCAAATTTTCTACTACATGAGAACTGACTATTAAACAGGCTAACTAGATTAGCAAAAGAAGTAATAGAGTAAGGGGGAAGACTTAGCAGCCATTTAAGAGCTGATCATGTTAATGTGGATCCGAAACCCTTGCATAGACATGCTTCTTTTAACCTTTCCGGGATGGGATTGATTCCCATCCTTTCTCTGTATTGAGCTACATGTTCTTCTGGATCTGTTGAGCCATCATACAGCTTCATGGTTGGTATTTGAAACCTCTTTGGGATTTCTGCATCACAAATGGGTGGTGCAAAGCGAGATATCCTGTGGCTTCCATCTGTAATTTCAGGAATGAGCTTAACCACTCCTGGAACACTGGATATCATATCCTTCAGTTTCTGTAATTCCCTAGCCATAGCTTGATTGATACCTGTATCCTTCACAAAGCCATGGTTAGTGTTATAAGAATTATTCAAAGTGTTACCTCCCGGAGGATTCAAGATTGGAATTCCAGATGTGAATCCATATTGACGAGATTCAGGTATGACTGAAGGACCAGAAGAAGCAATGGTCTGCATTGGAATGAAGTCTCCTAGATGGACATCTGAACTTCCGGGTTGCACACTTCTTAAGAATCCTTGATCCTGAAAGATGTTGGATCCTTGATGTGCCGTGACTGGGGGTCTTGGAGGTTAATCCATGGATCCATAAACCTGAGATGAGGATCCTTGAACCTGAAATGAGGATCCTTGAGCCTGAGAGGATCCTTGAACCTGAGAGGATCCTTGAGCCTGAGAGGATCCTTGAACCTGAGAGGATCCTTGAACCTGAGAGGATCCTTGAACCTGAGAGGATCCCGGATGCTGGAAGAAGGATCCTGAAGATTGAAAGTAGGATCCTAGAGCTTGAGTCATTGCCGATGATCCAGAGCGCATTCCTGTTGATCCACCCCGGTATTGGATATCTGGAGCTGCAGATTGCTGGGCAGTTATGACCGGAGTGTCGAAATTCAACGACCTCGGCATCAGAGGAGAGTGATCCTCCACTGATTTCTTCTGTTTCTTGATGTCACCAATCTCCCAGAGGATCCTTTCGTTGGTTTTATCCTGCTCTTGTATGTGATCCCTCATATGCAAAATCAAAGTAAAAAGATCACTGTTAGTTGGACTAGAAGAAACAGCAGAAGTTGGTGGTTTTGAGAAAACGGGGGTCGGTTTCTTCGCAGGATTCTCAGCATTCTTCTGAGATCCAAAAGGTGGTGGAGGCAAAGGTGGTACGCCCTGTGAAGAAGTGAATGCCGGCATGGAACTTAAAGTGTTCTTTGCTGAAGAAGCCATCTGGTTGAACCGAAATGATCACAACGACAAAAATTTCTCAGAAATGAAGCACCAATTGCCCCACGGTGGGTGCCAAATTGTTTTGGTCAAAAATCAGGCTAGGATAATGCAACCAATTCTTTTATTGTGAGGTATGATTCTTGAATCAATGAAAAAATGTATGAACAACTTGCAAATGAAATGAACAAGTGACACAAGGATTTATACGAGGAAAAAGCCCTTGATCAAGAGATGATCTCCGGCATAAAAAACCTCGGGTGATGGAAACTACTGATCACCAACTATGATTAAACAAATGATTATTACAACTCGGGATGATAACAAGCTTGTTACAAGGATCACTAGTGTGCAAAAGTGTATGAAATCGCCAATGTATTGCAGAGAGCTTGCGAGTGTGTGTATTAGCTAACTTGTTCTAATTCAAGTTGTTATCCCCTTTTTAAAAATAGAAATAAACTAAATAACTAACTATCCGCTAAATGTGCAACCTACCCACGACTTCCAAAACGGTCATTAGGCTATGCACGTGCAGAATATTGAGAGCATATTCCCCAAGAATATCGGCAAGACCAAGTCCATGCGTATACTCCTGCAAAACAAGCTCACATACAATGAAAACAACCGTTAGAGTTAGGATAACAATGAGGATCCTGGATCCTGATCCTGCGACGTCTCCTGAGGATCCTTAATTCAAACGGAACTGAGGATTCGTGATCCTGGCTGCACTTGAGGATCCGTGATCCTTAGGCTTAGAAAATCCACCCCTAACAGGGATGAAGTCTCCCAAATGAATCTCTGAGCTTCTGGGTTGTAGACTCCTTAAGGATCCTTGATCCTAAAAGATATTAGATCCTTGATACACCGAAGCTGGAGGTTTTGGAGGATATTCCATGGATCCGTCAGCCTGGGATGAGGATCCCTGAACCTGAGATGAGAATCCTGGATAATGAGAGTAGGATCCTTGAATTGACTGCGTCCCTATGTATCCTGCTGAACTAGAGAAGGATCCTTGATGCGGGAAGGAGGATCCTTGAGGCTGAAGAGAGGATCCTGTAAGTTGGAAGTAGGATCCTTGAGCCTGTGTCATTGCTGATGATCCATAATGCATACTCGATGATCCACCATGGTACTGGACACCTGATGCTGTGGAATGCTGGGTAGTTGTGACTGGAGTATCGAAATTCAGTGACCTAGGCACCAATGGAGGGTGATTTTCCACTGATCTATTCAATTTCTTGATTTCATCAATCTTGCGAAGGATCCTGACGCTAGTTTTGTCCTGCTGTTGCATGTAATCCTTCATCTAAAAAATCAAAGAATAAAGATCATTATTAGTAGGACTAGAAGAAACAACAGTAGTTGCTTTTGTGAAAACGGGGGTTGTCTTCTTCGCAGCATTCGCAGCATTCTTCTGGGATCCAGAAGGAATAGGAGGCAAAGGTGGAATGCCCTGTGAAGTGGTGATTGCCGGCGTGGAGCTTGAAGTGTTTTTCACGTGAGAGGCCATATAGTTGAAGGTAATGAATAGAAATGAATGAAGTGAAAAAGATTTCTCAATAATGAAGCACCGATTTCCCCACGGTGGGCACCAAACTGTTTTGGTCAAAAATCACACAAGGATAATGTAACCAAATCTGATTTTTGTGAG
>JARYGA010046471.1:0-107685 GCA_030545235.1 Helianthus tuberosus
AGTCAACCTTGACTTTGACTTTAACTTTCGGTAACACGGGGTGTTACATTGGGTATTGAACGAATTGCTATCAGACCGGACTACCGTCCTGTTTTTGACTTTTTCAAATTTTCTAATGTTTTTGGATTTTCTGAAATTCTTACTCCCCCTAAAATTCAAAATCATTTTAAGAAATTTGAAAACAAACTGTACAAAAATATGACAATCGACATCGAATCGCTTCAATTCGCTATTCTCTTGGCATAAACAATCAGAACTCCCCCTTACAACAAACTATTTTCCCATTATGATTTCAAAACATTTAAGTTTGTTTTAATCAAAATGGTTTTTCCGGAAAATAATTTTTGTTGATTTTACCACTTGTAGGAAATGGGGTCAAGATCATCCCATTGTTTTCTTCAACCACTTGAAAAAACATTAACAATTTTAGGATCCATCATCAATCAACATTTGTAGAAAATCAAGTACAACTTAATGTCCCTGATTTACCACTTATAGATCACACAAATAACCACTTGTAGGACGAAATATCACTTTCGTGAATTTCTCAAGAAAGATGCCGATACCTGCTCCACACTTACCAACCTGGAAGCTCCGGCAAGTCATGTTTTTCAATCAAAGAATATATCCACCCAAGCCTGACCAGCCTTGGGTGATTCCGAGTTACCAACACTCGGTTTCTTACCATTCATTTTCTTCTGATAAAATTCCTTTACCCCTTTTGCCTTACCATCAATCATTTTTCCGAAAATGTGTTTCACTTTGGAGTTAAAGGCCTTTTCAACATCAAATTCCTTCTTTTCAGAAAAGAATTGATTTGAAATCTCAACTTTTCCAACTTTTGTTTTAAAATTTTCAGCCCTTAATGGTGGAAAATTTGCATCATCCATTGGAGGAACTGACTTATCACCTTTTGATTCAACTTGTAGCTCCTCTGATTTTATGGAATCAGATTCATCGCCAGAAGATAGCTCCTCTGATTTTGATATATCAGAATCATTGCTAGAACTATCATTAAACTTCTTAACAACCCACTTTTGATTGTCAAGATTTGCACTTCTCTTATAAAACCTGTTTGAACATTCACCAATTTCAAATTTCAAATTTTTGAAAATTTTTGATCTTTCAATTGGTGATTCAAACTCAACCACTTTTTCTTTCAGTTTAGAAACTCCCTGTTTGGTTTGATTTGCCTGTGAACATTTCATGGCAATATGTCCAATTTTTCCACATTTAAAACAGGTTCTAGTTTCCTTCTTCTGATCAACAATCTGCATTTCTTCTTGTTTCTTTGCAAGGAATTCTTTGTTCGACTGCTTTCTGAACAAATTTTCTTTCTCCTCTTCAGAAGATGTACCTAAAACAAATAGCATTTTTGATTTAAAATCTCGAACATATTTTTCATTTTTATGATTTTCTGGTGGAATAAAACCTAGTCCTTTCTTTTTGAAATTACCGTTATGGTTTGGTTTCTTTCGATAACCTGAACCAGAACTGTAACCCTTTTTCTTGTTTTCTCTTTGTTGAACTCTTGAGGTGTATTTTTAGGTTTTTCATTAAGATTTACATCTTTTATTTCAGAAATATTAATTTCTGTTAGTTTGAAAACCTTTTTAATCATTTCAGTTTTGACACCTCTTATTGGAAATTCTTCATCAGAATATAATTTGTCAGAATCATTCAAAGTATAAGCCACTTTGAATGTTTCGTCATTCAAATTAGATTTTGACAACATAAATTCTTTATTGTAAACTCTTTTGCCCTGTTTGACTTTTGAACTTGACATGTCGGACTCAGACTTTAACTCTGATTTTGACTCCGACTTTGACTCCTCCATTTCATCGTTATCTAACACATGATCCACCACTTTCTTCATCAATTGAGATTGTTGATCAGTGTTAGACGATGTAAACGTGACATCAATGTTTTCTGGCAAGCTAACTGAAGACTCCGACTCCCACTGTAAGTGTGTTGCCTTTTCGACTCTTTCTGAATTTGGATTTCTCGAAGAATATCCATTTTCAAGCGGGGGTGGACACTTGTTGTAACTGACACCTTGTTTCTTACCAGATGTCTTCACTTCAATATCCTTCTTCTTTTTCTTCTTAGCTTTTTCGTGATCACTGTTACTCTCTTCCATCATTCTCAAGTGCTCCTGCATTCATTTTGCATAATAATCATCATCATTATCACTATCTTCTTCAATTCGAGCAACAAAAGCTTTGGCTTTTAAAACCTCTTTGTCAGGACAATAGTTATCCCAACTGAAATTTTCCCAGCTAAACCCCTCAGGTAATTTTTCATCATCTTGATTTATCAAACATGATTTGTTATCGGCTAAAACATATTTGTCCCAACTGAAACCTTTCGATGATTCTTTATCTTCTTGATTCACCATACAAGCTCTCTTTGACGATTCTTCAATTTCTTTTCTGGCATGAGCAGTTTGTGGTTGTTAAGCAACTTGATGATATATCGCTTTTCGATAATAATCATTGTTGTTGAACGGATTTTGAGCTCCACTTGCTTCGCGGTTTGTGCACTCCCTCTTGAAGTGTCCTTTTTCCCTGCAACGAAAACAAATAACTTTAGATTTATCAAAACCTAAACTAGAAACATTAGCATCACGGAAGTCATCTCTTCCTGTGATCTGTTTGAATTTCTCAGCTCGTCTCAACACACTCGCCAAACACCACTTTATGTCCATTAATTCCATCTCCTCAGCATCTATTTGATCGTAATCCTCTTTCGTAAGCATTGGATTCCCGATCCGACCTGCCACTAAGCTCTCATATGATTCTAACACAGTCACCAACAAAGACATGTGACTTTTTGCAACCTCCTCGATGTAATTTTGACCATTTTCAAGATCTAAAACCGTGTTGCACTATAACTTCTTTTCATTCTTGGTTGTTGAAAAGTTTGGATCATATGATGGATATGAAGAAAAACTTGTATTGCTGTTTGACCCTTTAGAAGACCATCCTGAAGAACTTTTAGCGTTGAATGCAGTTTCGATCTTTGGTGACCTATTGGTTTTATCACTAACACCTCCCTTGTAATAAAGACCAATATCCTGCTCACCATCAAAGTCCTTCATTCTTGAGATCTTTCTTTGTTCCATCTCCTGAGCTTCCAATTTCTCAATGAACTTCTTAAAGTTAGAGTGTTAAACCCTTTCTTATTTCTTAACATCATCAAGTACGTGCCCCAAGTTTCATGTGGCAATGCATCAGCCAATTTCTCAATCAGTTCTTCATTGTCTTTTGTGATGCTCACTCTTTTCATGTTCATTACAAGATTGCATTATCTCTCGATAATCTGCTTTGTAGTTTCAGTTTTTAAACCACGAAATAAATCAAACTCTTTCTTCAAAAGTGATTTTTTTGTTCTTAATCATCTCTTGGCTTCCGACAAACTTTGACTTTAATGCTTTCCAGATCGAATATGCACTCCCACTGTGTTGCAATAAGACCAAAATATCTTCTTTAACAGCCTATTGCAGTAAACTGATCATCATCTTTTCATTTTTGTATTTCTTTTTCTCATCAGCACTAAGATCTTTGATAGCAATCTCCTCTTCGTTATCATTTGTTGGTCTAACATATTTTGTTTCAACAGATTCCCAAGCATCCAAATAATTTGCTTGCACCCAATTTTCGAAACGCTCCTCCCATCCTTTATACTCCTCGATGTTCATGAGCTTAGGCGGTTTTTGCATAGTACCCGTCTCATTTTCCAACATTGCTTGTTGTGTAATGGTAATTGGAGTAGCAAACGCGTTGTAGAATTCCTCTTCCATGTTTCGGGTTTCAAAAATTTTACAAACAGTTTTTCAAACGAAATTAACCTTTCAAACGAAATACTCTTTGAAACGAAATAACCACCTTGGTGTGAAATCCCTTTTCAAGCAAAATAACTCGTTAAAACGAAATACCAATCTGAAGCGAAATTAGCTAATTTCGTGCGAAATAAGCCCCTTTCAAACGAAATAGGTAATTTCGTGTGAAATACTCAAATGAAATTCCAACTTGATGCGAAATTACTAATTTCGTATGAACCTCTCAAACGAAATTACAATCTGATGCGAAATAAGGTAATTTCGTGCGGAATTAAACCCTAATTTCGTGCGAAATTATGCTGATGTCATCATCTGGAGCTGAATTTTGTCAAATTGATCAAGTTTTAAGCTAATTTAAAGTCTGAAACTTTCAAGGATTCGTTAAAACACTATTGCGCGTATAATGTATGAAAATCAAAGCATTTTGACCGTGAAAACTTGTTAATTTTGAAAAGAAGGTGTAGAAATCAGAATTTGCAGCTGAATTGGTAAGAACTCTTCCTCCTGAGCTCTGATACCACTTGTAGGATCGTTTTACCGACCAAACGAGCCGTTCAGAAGAGTTTTTGCTCGATACGAAAGGCGGAAACAGACGTATCAATTCAATTCAGCAAGATATTCACTTTAAACTGTCTCTTGATTGATTTGACAAAGAATTACAGCGAGTAGACACTTCGGCAGCAGTTCGGTACTTCAGCCGGAAAAGTTACAAATGAAACGAAATCAGGGCTATATATAGGCTGTCTAATTTCGCATGGACCTGCACCAGTGAAATTAGATTTCATGCGAAATCTGATTTCGTGCGAAATTAACCTTTTGACATGTTTCTCGTACTATGTGCCCTGATCTATCTTAATACAAACTAAGACTCGATACAAGACGAAGTCGACAGATGGATGCACCAACACGTCCAACCGGATTACTCTTCGGATGATGAGATACTTGACATTGACACTTCATCGATTTTTCAAACATGTTCAATGCACCGAGAATGCCACCCGACCGGGCTGCTGTCCGATCGAGTGACCTCCTGCTGCGAACTTGTTCTCACTAAAGTGCCAAGCCGATCGGATTGCCGGCAGATCAAACGAATGTCTGATCGACCGACCTGAAAGGTAGAAACTCTTCAATGCTTTCAAATGCTACAACAAAAACTTCAAAAGTCAAGCCATCATACACAAACACATCCTTCTCAAAGGAAGAAACAATCCAATCGAACAGTCATTCGACCGGACTACCGTCCGACCGGACGACTGTCGGAACGGATTATCACTGCACGATCAGTTGTCCGATCGGATTACCATCCGACCGAACAGCTATCTGACCCACCAACACTTGTTTTCTTTTTACGCGTCACTTATCGTTATTCTATCGAACTATTCAGGCTAACCTTACTCTCAAGCGCTCCTTTCAATCCATCCAACCGTTGTGAGTATACTCAATCCCTTTTTGCTTTACACACTTTTGGGTGTTACATACGTTACTTATTCTAAATCACATCGAACACACTACGCAATACTATTTAAATGCTAACCGTTACTGCATGTATTACGTGACTAAATGAATGCTTGTTTGTTATGTTTACACATGGAATGTTGTCTACCTGTCTTAACGACGGTAGTACTATTTGTTTGGACTCAGCACCCGTTCACTCGGGGGTTGTTAAGGACAATTATTTACATGGATTACAGTGGTGATCATGTATTACGAACTGCTTTAGGCAGTCAACCCGCAGTCATTGGTATCGATAGGTTCATGTCGATAACTAACATGCCTTATTTCACTCTGTGTACGTGCTGGTTATGCGTAAACTATTTTGAACTCTATATGCTACTATTAAACTTGTATACTCACCTTTACATTATATGTATTGACTTTATTTTAACGTATGTGACAGGTGCTTAGGATGCACACCTGCTAGGAAATCGAGGCTAGAATAAGGCTCTAGAGGCCAACAAATAGTTGTTTGTACAAATGAAATCAAGAGTCTCTAGAAGCAGATAAACAATTGCTCTATTTAAAAATCTGAGTTGTCGGAACAGAACTATTTGCCTAGATTTGTCTGTAATAATTTGTTTACCTTTTGAGACATGGTATGGGACGTGCAATTTTAAATTGATTGGTAATGATAATTGTTATGGAAACTTCTGGACAATCTGTTTCGCTCAGTGCCGCGCCCCGATGATTCCGCCATTGGTTGGGGTGTGACAGATTGGTATCAGAGCCATAACTATAGGGAATTAGGAAAGCCTCGACCTAGTCCGGGTTGATGTCTTAGAGACCTAGTCTATAGTTAGGACCCAATAGACCGACTTGTGCATATCCAGTAGGAATTATGTATGAGCTTACTGCTATTCTACGCTATTCTCGCTCACGCTACACTATCACTGCACTCGAATTATTCAATTAAGCATGAGCGATTAAGTCAAGAATAGGTGTGAAAACCGCAAACTCTCGATTAAATCGCTCGTTTTGATCTGCATTTATCTATAAAACGCGAGGATTCGCGTAGAACTAGGAGTGAAATCCATACTTTAGCGTGAATTTTCGTCTCTATTTTATTAAAATCAGGAAGAAGTTGTCAAGCCAAGGGTGAAACCCTAACCTTGACGGCCTGTTCATGGTTTTACAAAACTCCCACCAAAGCCTCGACGGACTCCAATGACCTGAACGCACGAGATGACTAGAGGGATGTGTGCCGGATGCCCAAGAATCAAGGCAGAGGCCGATCCTGAAGGTCAAATTGTGTACGACAAGTCATTAAGAATAGTCGAATCACTTTGGGTAGTCAATGTCTAATAGCCGCAGACAATCTATTTCACAATTTTTATGTGCTTCGATTCTGAGCCTGCAACTGCCGACTCTGATGACTCGTTGATTTTATGTGAAGTTATGTGTTTATATGGTTTATGCTTACTTGTTACCGTTTTGAGGTACTAATGGTTTTGATTTAACGCCTTTTGTTTCTGCTGATCACACGACACTCACTACACCACGACAACAAATCGCTACTACTATAACGAAACACTGTACGCTATGATGTTCACTATACTACACGCTTATGCTATACTAACCGATATGCTAAATCGCGACCGCTATTCCCGAACGCTTACGAACTTGAAATGATAGGTTTCTGTATTCTGACTGCATCTTGTGACTGCATGCATAGGTATTCTATGCTTCTGTGCTCTACGTGCTTATGTGCTTTGTGCTTATATGCTTATGTGCTTCTGTGCCTATGTGAATCTATGTTTACCTGTTATGTGTTTATGTGATACATGTTCCCCTATGTTCCTAAGCTTTAGTAAGTATTAGACGTGTGAGGTGAGATTCGATTATGATGTGTCTGAGACCTACGGCGATGTCTGTTGCAGACAATATCGTCATCTGGACACTGACACCCATCGCTTACTCGTCAAGAAAAGAGAGACAAACGTTTTGCTGCTATCATCGCTAAACAAGTAGCGAAATCCGTGAGTGATGTCTACAAGAACGTCAGCAAATCATCTGAGGAGTCGAGAACCGAAGCTCCCTAAAGCTACCCCCAAAGCTGCCTTCAGTTTCAAGCAGTTTAAAGCTTGTGGGCCAAAGGAATTCACTGGCGAGGAAGGCCCTACAGCGTTGTTCCAATGGTTTGATTCCATTGAAGTCACTCTACGACAGAGCGGTTGCCCTGACGATCTCCGCACTCTCAACGCTACTGGCGTCTTCTAGTCCCGCGCACTAGACTGGTGGACGGCCGAGAGAAACAAGCGAGGGAACGATGCTGCCTAAGGTCTGTCATGGGATGAACTCAAGGAGGTCATGCTGGAAGAATTCTGCCCTCCTCATGAACGTCAGAAGTTGGAAGATGAATTCTGGCACATAAAGCAGAAGGATGGCGAAAACGCTGCTCTAACTGCTCGATTTAAGCTGCTCAGTATCATCTGCCCTGATCAGGTGAAGACTTCTGACATGGCAATCAAGAAGTATATCCGAGCCCTGCCTGACTGTGTTGCAGATTTCGTGCAAGCGGCTAAGACTAAGACGATCGAGGAGACTTACTTACTGGCCGCTGAAATCAACGACAAGCGGGTCAAGGCTGGTGTTTGGGATAAAACTTCGAAGCACCTGCATCAAGCTACTACCGCACCAACCGCTGACTCCACCGCTACCGCACCTCAGTCATCAAAGTCCTCATGCCACAAGAAGAAGAACAACAATAGCAGCTCCAGCAACAAGAACTGTGCAGTCACTACCACTGTTGCCCCTCTCCAGGCCGTACCGGCCCAACAGCAGCAGCATCATCACCACCCAGCTCCAATCACTTATGCACCGCCAGCAAAGCGTGCATACACAGGCCCCCACCCGGTGTAACAACCCGCACTTTCGTGCGTTGTTACTACTCGCTATACTCGTTACGCCTAGCCCCAGAGATTCAGATCGTAATGTACCTATATCGCATATATCGCTAAATCGTTGTATTTTCGCATATTTCGCATACTTTATTGCTACCACATCACATTGTACTTGCTGACAACCACGAAGATGTCGAGTGAGGACCAATTCTACCCTCCTTGATAAGCCGTGGTGTGTCGCAGTGCAACTCATTACTTAAAATACATTTAACGTTCACGATGACATTGAGAGAGGACCTATTCTACCTTCCTCCATGACCGTGAAGCATCGCAAGATGATCGCATACTCGAAACAAGACCCGGTTAGTGTATCGCAACTTTGGATAATTAAATATATAATATGAATAAGTACATACGACACCTTATGAATAATTAAACATATAATAAATACATATATCACTATACGAAATGGTGAAACAAAATCATCGCAACGCCCATTACACAAGTCGGAACGATAAAGCCCAGTCCGAACGGATGGCCCTGTCTGAACGGATGGACCTGTCCGAACGGATGGCCCTGTCCGAACGGATGGACCTGTCCGATCGGATGGCCCAAACCCCTCTTCTTCCTTCCCCTTTTGCCTATAAATACCCCATTTGTCATCTCAACAACAGCTGAGGTGACTGCTCTCATCCGGCCAGACGCTACTGCACCATCTTCGCTCGTTTTCTCGCAATTCTTGTAAGTTTTCAACCCAAATCTTGTACTTCTATGATCTATATGCAATTCTACACCTTTCTATCTTTTAAAATCCAATTTTTAACCGTGAGATCTACTGATTTGAGGTGTTCTAAGATGATGTCACCAAGAGTTCATATGAACATCAAAGTGTGAGTTCATCTCACCATGAACAACTCAGACCTGAGTGATTTCCATGTGCTTTTATAGCAAATTCACCGAAAAATCAAAGTATTGCGTGATGTCGAATTAAACATGGAGAAACCATTAAGAACGGCCAAATCTGATGGAACGGAGTGGTTCCCGGCCGTTAGAACGGGTCGGAACTGGTGGAATTTCATTTGTTTAACACGATGTCACGCCGTCTCGGTAAAAACCTCTGGTATCCTTTCCAAAAACAATTGAGAGTAACTTAATCAGAAAATTTGAACGAATTGCCATCCGATCAGACTGCTGTCCGATCGAAGAATTGCCATCCGATCAGACTGCTGTCCGATCGAACGGCAAATCAACTTCAAACCATCCGATCGGACAACATGTCAACCGATCGGACAACATGTTAACCGATCGGACAACATGTCAACCGAACCGATCGGACAACATGTCAGCCGATCGGACAACATGTCAGCCGATCGGATAGCATGTCAGCCAATCGGACAACATGTCAACCGATCGGACAACATGTCAACCGATCGGACAACATGTCAGCCGATCGGACAACGTGTCAGCCGATCGGATAGCATGTCAGCCAACCGGACAACATGCCAACCGACCGTATAACATGTCAACCGACCGGACAAGCCCCAAAGTATCGATGTTCGATCAAATTACCACTAGCCCTATTATTCAACCTTTCACCGTTTAATTGCACCGCGCCCTGCTTACGCTACCATTCCATGTTTATGCTAACTCAGGCGCACTCTAAATTAATCCAATCAAGTTGTGTTCTCGCTAAATACGCACTGTGAGTATACTCGAACCCCTTTTTAATAGCATTTTGGGTGTAACATATGTCGTAATCAAATTCAATCGAATTAATAAAATGTCTAATCTACTTTTATCACTTGCGAATGACTGAACTACATAGTTGCACGTGATGCTAGTTACATAAGTGTTAGGACTCTTACTCGCGAGGTCCCGCCTTAACTAGTATAGTACTATAGCACCCGACGGGGTCTAGTTAGGATGAATAGCAATCGCAATCGCAGCTCGAGTGACTTAGCTGGTAGTAATTGTCTAGTGTTTATGTGATAGCATATCTCGTTTATGTAAGTGGTATTCAAAACACTTTTAAATCGCTTTTAATCTATTTTCGCTACTATCAAAACTTGTATACTCGCCAATACTTTCGTATTGACGTTGTTTTAACGTATGTTGCAGGTTTAGATCGCAGACTACATCAAATCAAGCTAGGAAGTCTAGAAACATACCTAAAAATCTAGGTTGTCAGATTTGTATTGTTCGAGAGGACAAGAAATCTATGTGATTGTATTATTTGTTAGTATGGGATAACGAATGTAATAAATATTATCGCAATATAGTTGTTATGGATTCTCTTGAGCAATCTGATTCGCCTAGTGCCGCACCCCGATGATTCCGCCATCGGTAGGGGTGTGACAGATTGGTATCAGAGCCATGACTATAGGGAATTAGGCAAGACTCGACCTAGTCCGGGTCGACGTCTTAGAAAATTGACCTAGTATATAGTCTAAGTACCAACATGCCGACTCGTACGAACCCAGTAGGGTTTTTATTGGGCCTACTTGACACTCTCGATCGAAATTGCTAAAAACTACAACTTTGTGTGAACACCGCGTACTACAGCTTCACACGAAGAAGCCTTTCCTAAGGCTGGAATACTACTTAGCCTTTCCTAAGGCTGACATAATACACATGTTTTCGAAAATACTCGCATACCACAAGCGAGTGATCTAGTCGAGACCAGGTGTGAAAATTAAGAACTCTCGATAAGATTGCTCACTCCGCGCATTTTCTAGCACGAGAACCTTTCGTTGAGTTAGGAGTGACATCCATACCTCGACGAAAGCCTCCATTTCGAAATCTAGTGGAACTCGCGAAGTCATTCGAAGAGCGTAACCACAATTAGGAACGAAGTTGTTAAGTCAGGGGTGAAACCTATACCTTAACGACCCACTCCACTCTATAAAAATGGTTTTCGAAAAGCTCTCACCAAATACTTGACCATAACGATGACTCGAGCCACGCGAGGACTAGGAGGACGAATGCCATGAGCTGCATCCCAGTGGAAGCATAAGTCTTCTAGGTCAACGCGCGTGCACGAACTTGTTGGGTATAGTTGGGTTACCTTGGGTAGTCGACGCCTAAACACCCAGGGCATTCTATCGAATTTTCTAGCCTACAGCTCGCCGGTTTTACTTATATACGTTTACGTGCATACAATTTAATTTTTTATGCTTAAAACAATTTCTCGGTTATCAATTTTCGCTCCTTGTTTTACAAAACACACAACTCGCACAACCATCGCAATCTAAAATGAAAATCGAATGTTCGCAACGAAACTAATGCATAATCTCTCGCCTTCGCCCTTGCTCTTTCTCCCCTCAATGCGTCCTCGTGCATTATATCCCGACATGTATGTGGGGAAGCACAAACTACAACTAATTATATATATATACGAGCATATCAATTGTGTGAGAACTTAGGAATCTTGTGCCTCCTATGTGGCTCCTATGTGAAGTCTATTATATTAATCGCAACAAGTTTGATCGCGCTCAATCGCATCGCAAACTCAAAATCATTATGATCAAATCTCACTCCAAGTCTCTTTCTGTCTAGATGCCTTCCAACAACTCCACTTCGAGAATGTCAGCAAGGAAACGAGCCAAACGAAGGGACGAAAAGAGGATCGCCTCCCTTGTGGTCAAGAGAGTGGCCGAAATGTTTCCTCAGATCGTCGCTCAAGTGCACTCTCTTAGCAACTCTCGAGCTCCGGAGGACGTCAAGAAAGGAGGGCCGTAACCTACCTTCCTCTACAAGCACTTCAAAGCCTGTGATCCAATGGAATTCATGGGTGAAGGAAGTGTTTCTCAACTACTCCAGTGGTTCGATTCTATCGAAGTTACCCTTCGTCAGAGTGGGTGTCCCGATAGTTTCCGAACTACTTGCGCTACCGGAGTATTTCAATCGCGAGCACTCGACTGGTGGACCGCCGAACGCAACAAACGTGGGATTCACGCAGCTTACGCACTCTCCTGGAATGAGCTGAAGGAGCTCATGAAGGAAGAGTACTGCCCTCCCCACGAAATCCAGAAGCTAGAAGACGAATTTTGAAAAATCAAGCAAGCCGAATGTGACAATGCCAGCTACACCACAAGGTTCAAACAGCTTAGCATAATCTGCCCAAGTCAAGTCAACACTTTAGGAAAAGCCATCACAAAATACATTCGCGGCTTGCCTGAGAGTGTGGGTGATTTTGTCGAAGCTGCAAGACCTGCTACCATCGAAGAGACCTATCGCGTAGCCGCAGAGATCAACAGCAACCGAGTCTTAGACGGATTTTTCTCCAAGAATCCTATCAAACAGGCTCATCAAGCAATCATCATCAACTCTTCCGACGATTCCTCTGGCGAATCGACCGATGGTTCATCTGACGACTCCTCTAAAGGTTCTTCTGAGGATTGTTCCGAGGATGTCCCCGACGAATCATTAGATGAATCCTCCGACGACACCGCATCATTCCAAGGAGCTCATCCTAGCCGCAAACGAAAGACTGTGAGCCCAGACTCCTCAACAACTGGACTATCGCAACCAGAACCTCTCCAAGCAGTTCCAGTTCACTTGAAGCGCGCCTACAACGGAGCTCATCCCCTGTGTTTCACGTGCACGTATCATCACCCGCCAGAAGCAAATTGTCGCTATTGCACAAATTGCAACTGGTATGGTCATCATACACAGCACTGCCGCACAGGACCGCAACCTTGAGGAACTTCGGCAGCAACCGCAGTCTCCGCAGAAGTCCCCTACGGCAACGTTATTTTGTTTCTAATGTTGTTGTAATGACACGACTTATCACCGTCAATATCTTTTATGTGTGGAACTTATTTTATCTTTCGACGCATGTGGACACTATTTCTCTCCTATACTCGCGCACAATCTATATGCTAGCACTATGTACTATATAATGCATTTTATCCCTATTATGCGTTCTTGAGATAAGGTACGATATGCGTGCAAGAATCAACTAATCGTGGGTGCAAACGGGATTATCTTGGTTAGTGCACGGAGATCGTAGTGAGTTTCAATGATGCCTCAAACATTCAGGGCATGGTTAAGCATGGTGGATACGCCGCTGGTACTTCCTATATATAAGCATCTTGACCATGTCTGACAAAGTGTGACACCTATTCACGGAATAGAGGCGTATGGTTGAAGCATGACGGTGTTTTGCCATGCTAACCAAAATTTTGTGAAGAAAGTGCCATGTGGAGTTGGAACATAGACCTATTATACTATTGTAGTTATTTTCGACACACTACTCTCAATCGCAAGGCGTAACAAACTAAATCGCATCACTGCGAGACTTTCGTAAGTCTGCAAACGCAACGCAATCGCCTCATCGATGGACTTTGGTAAGTCTACCCCGCAAGACTATTGCAGCGACGCAAGACTGGTCGTAAGTCCACATCGCAACTCAATCGCAGTTTTGCTGAAGTCTAACTCGCAATCTAAATCGCTTACTATGTGGCTCGAAATCGCAATCACATATTGTGCGTATCTTGGAATCTCTACCACTGGTTATTGATTTTTGCGTGAATCTAAATCTCTTATTATGTGGATCGCTATCGCTTTTGGTGTTTTCGCTTAATCACATACTATGTGTGTATCGCTCTATCGCTTACCGCTTGCTGAGCATCGCTTGGTGTGGATCGCTTATCGTGGATCGCTAGACGAGTATCGCTAATCACTCGCCGCTTTTCGCTTTAACGCATTTTGCGCCTATCTCATCGCTCCGATACTCTTATTGCATGTCGCTATCGCTTATCGATGTTCGTGTTATCTGTGTTATGTTAGCACACACGACCTCGCTTCACGAGACAAAGCTAATAGAGCTGAAACATGGTGGTGTTTTAACCGTATTAGCAGACTTTCATGGAAAAAGGCCATGTGGGTTAATGTTAGTTAATTTTTGTGGTGTATTCAACTCAATCGAATTGCATATATTCATCGCTTGCAACGCGTCAATCGTCACTTATCGCTCGTTATGTGCCAGATTGCTTATCGCTATCCAAATAATCGCTCATCGCTTGGGAGTCATCGCAGTTTGTGTAGTATTAGGATACCTGACATCGCTTCACGTGACAAAACTAATGTGGGCAAACGTGGTGTTTGCCATATTAGCAAACCCTCGTGGAAACATGCCATGTGGGTTTTTATGTGGGAACAAATCGAAATTGCATTCTTCGCCATCGAAATTGCATCATTCACCATCGCTTATTGCTCGTCGTCTATCCAAGCACGCCATATCAATGTTTCATCAGACTACTCGCGCTCACTATCAATGCTTTGTTCGCAATCCGACTCGCTTCTACCTTCGACTCGGTCTAGCATCCTATCGCTTGGACCGAGGGAAGCGAAATTCTATCTATGTCTTATCGGCACACATGACACCGCCTCATGAAACAGAAGTAATATGGGCAAAACATGGTGGATACGCCGCTGGTACTACCTATATATAAGTGTTTTAATCATATTAACGAACTTTCGTGGGAAAGTGCCAAGTGGGGCTCGATGTAAATTATTTTTCCGTACTGCTAAAGAAACATAATTTTTATAAAATTTTTTATTAAAACTAGTGGACGAGTGAAATTTCCTTACAACGTGGAGAGAACATCGAATCAGTTTAGCTCCATGCTCAATGAAAGTTTCATAAGTCTAGTTTTCCTTAAAACGTTTGCTATATCAGAATGAAATCTTTCCGAAAATGATGGTTCGACATCGAGTTTCAGCTCGAACCCACGTGTCACACCCAAACCGATGGCGGAATCATCGAGGCGCGGCACTAGGCGAATCAGATTGCTCAAAAGAATCCATAACAACTATATTGCGATAATATTCATTACATTCGTTATCCCATACTAACAAATAATACAATCACATAAGTTGTCACAGATTTCTTGTCCTCTCGAACAATACAAATCCGACAACCTAGATTTTAGGTGAGTTTCTAGACTTCCTAGCTTGATTTGAGATAGCCTGCGATCTAACCTGCAACATACGTTAAAATAATGTCAATACAAAAGTATTGGCGAGTATACAGGTTTGATATGTAATAGCATAATAGATTAAAAGTGTTGAGAATTTCCTACATACATAAACGGGATACACGACATATATACTCACAAAACTGATACTACCAGCTAAGACCTCGATGCTCGATTCTTCGATGGCATAACTAGACCCCGTCGGGCGCAATAGTACTATACTAGTCGTGGTGGGACATCGTGAGTATAAGTCCTAGCACATATGCAACTAGCACCACGTATAACTATGCACGTATGTCATTCGCATGTGATAAATAGTTTTAGCATTTGATGTGATTTTCGATAGAACGTATGTTACACCCAAAAGTGCGATAAGCAAAAAGGGTTCAAGTATACTCACAGTGCGTATTTAGCGAGGACACAACTTGCTTGGGTTAATTTAGAGTGTGCCAGATTTAGTATGAACACAGAGTGGTGACGTAAGCGCGGTGCGGTGAAAAGTTGAATAATAGGGCTAGTGGCAACCCGAACGGATGGCTTATCCGATCGGCTGACATGCTGGCCGGTCGGTTGGCATGTTATCCGATTGGCTGACATGTTGACCGTTCGGTTGGCATGTTATCCGATCGGCTGACATGCTAACCGTTCGGTTGGCATGTTATCCGATCGACTGACATGCTGACCATTCGGTTGGCATGTTATCCTATCGGCTTGTTCGAGGTTGATTTGCCGATCGATCGGACAGCAGTCCGATCGGACGGCATTTCGTTTAAATCCTTCCAGTTAAGTCACTCTCAATTGTCTTTGGAAAAGTTACCAATCGAATTTACTGAGACGGCGTGACATCGTGTTAAACAACTGAGTTTCCATCAAATCCGGCTTGTTCTAACAGCCGGGAACCACCCTGTTCCATCATATCTGACCGTTCTTGACAGTTCTTCCTTTGTTTAAACCGAGATCACACGTTCTCATTGGTAGGAACAGTTCTCAACCGACACTTCACTAGAGAAGAAGCCGAAGGTCTGTACGAGCTCTGTTGCTACCGGTTTTTAGTGAAAAAGTTAATAAAGTTTAAAGAAAATTTAGAAAACTTAGATTCGGCTTAGATTTAGGAGAGTTTAGCGTTTATACACCGTGGAATCTATTAGATCTGAACTGTTCGTGATGAGATGAGGTCACACTTCATTGTTCCTAAGAACTCTATGATGACATCACCTTAGAATAGCTCAAATCCAAAGATTTAACGGTGAAAAAGTGAGATTTGATGGTGAAAAAGGTGAAGAAGTGCGTGTAAATCATAAAAGTACAAGATTTGAGTTGAAAACTTACAAGAATCGCGAGGAATCGAGAGAAAAGTGAGCTGGAATGTGCTGGTCAGACGAGGGCTGTCACATCAAGTGTTCTTGATGTGGCAAGGGGTATTTATAGGTGAAGAGGAGAAAGAGAGGTGAAGTGGTGCCTTGGATCGGCTGGTTGTCCGATCAGACGGCTGTCCGATCGGATGGCCATCCGATCGAAATGCCATTCGATCAGATGCCTCCGGCGAGCTGAGTTTTGGCGTTCCGTCTCGATTGTTAAGCGTTGCGATAGTTTTGGGTATTCGTTTTCATTCCTATTTATTATTTATTTATTTATTAATCACAAAGGGTCGTATATACGTATCTATACTTCCAAGTCCTGCGATAATCGAGTTACGCGTGCCTTCGAGTGCGTTCTTCGATGTGATGTGTTGTGCCACAATGGCTAACGGGGTACTACTTGCTCGTATTGCCATCATCGTCACGACGGCTGGAGGGATGGTACTCACCCGAAAGTCTTTGTTAGCGTTAATTGTTTACGTTGCGACACCTCACGGCTATCGAGGAGGGAAGAATAGGTCCTCACTCAACGTCACCGTGAGTGTTAGTATTTGCGAAAATAACGTTGTAATAGCGTTAGAATATGCGTAATTATGCAAATATACTGTGATATAGCGATGTATGTGATATAGTTACATTATGATCTGAATCTCTGGTGCTAGGCGTAACGAGTATAACGAGTAGTAACAACGCACGAAAGTGCGGGATGTTACAGTCTCCGCTACTTTAGGAAATTTCGTCCCAAAATTAATCCACCAGTAGGGTTGCGATAGTTGACGCGAATGAGAGTAGCGACAAAAAGCGACAAGATAGCGAGCGATCGATTACCATGCGAGAGCTTTGCGGAGACCAGCGAGGGCGATGAGAAATACGATCCGAACAACCAAAAGCGATAATACACACAAAAGCGATTCCAAAGCGTTTTAAATTTACGAATAGTCGATTAATTTTCGGAGAATCTTGTTTAAAAAAGATCTTCTCATGGCGCGGTGTTAACTGTATTGATGTCCACACCAGCGTTATGGGAAGGGTTTTCGTTAGTTTAGTAAAAGATTTTAGGTTACACCTTTTAAAAGAATTCGATGGTAAAATTTATTTAAGAAAACTCTCCTATAACGTGGGTTCGAGCTGAAACTCGATGTCGAACCATCGTTTTTGGGAAGATTTCGTTCTGATATTGCAAAAGTTTAAGGAAAACTAGACTTATGAAACTTTCATTGGGCATGGAGCTAAACTGATTCGATGTTTTCTCCACGTTGTAAGGAAATTTCACTCGTCCAATGGTTTTTAATAAAATTTTATAAAAATTGGTTTTCTTTAACAGTACGGAAAAATAATTTTTACATCGAGCCCCACTTGGCACTTTCCCACGAAAGTTCGTTAATATGATCAAAACACTTATATATAGGAAGTACCAGCGGCGTATCCACCATGTTTTGCCCATATTACTTCTGTTTCGTGAAGCGATGTCATGTGTGCCGATAAAACACAGATAGAATTTTCGTTTCTCTCGGTCCAAGCGATAGGATGCTAGACCGAGTCAAAGAAAGAAGCGAGTCGGATTGCAAACAAAGCGTCGATAGCGAGTGCGAGTAGTTCGATGACACGAATCATTGATATGGCGCGCTTGGATAGACGACGAGCGATAAGTGATGGCGAATTATCACGACTTCGATGGCGAATAATACGATTTCGATTCGTTCCCACATAAAACCCATATGGCATGTTTCCACGAGAGTTTGCTAATATGGCAAACACCACGTTTGTCCACATTAGTTCCGTCCCGTGAAGCGATGTCATGCATCCTAATACTACACAGACTGCGATGACTCCCAAGCGATGGGCGATGATTTGAATAGCGATAAACAATTTGACACATAATGAGCGATAAGTGATGATTTCTGCGTTGCGAGCGATATGCGATTCGATTGATTTGAATACACCACAATTTTTAACTAACATTAACCCACATGGCCTTTTTCCATGAAAGTCTGCTAATATGGTTAAAACACCACCATGTTTCAGCCCTATTAGCTTTGTCTCGTGAAGCGAGGTCGTGTGTGCTAACATAACACAGATAACACAAACATCGATAAGCGGTAGCGACATGCGATTAGAGTATCGAGGTGATGAGATAGACGCGAAATGCGTTAAAGCGAAAAGCGGCGAGTGATTAGCGATACTCGTCTAGCGATCCACGATAAGCGATCCACATCAAACGATGCTCAGTAAGCGGTAAGCAGTAGAGCGATACACACAAAATATGCGATTAAGTGAAACACCAAAAGCGATAGCGATCCATATAATAAGCGATAGAGATTCACACCAAAATCAATAATCAGTGGTAGAGATTTGCGAGATACCCACTAGATGTGATTGAGATTTCGAGTCACATAGTAAGCGATTTAGATTGCGAGATAGAGTTTATTGAAAATGCGATTGAGTTGCGATGTAGACTTACGACCAGTCTTATGTTGCTACAATTGCTCTTCGGGGTGGACTTACCCAAGTCCATCAATGTGGCAATTGCGTTGCGTTCGCAGACTTACGAAAGTCTCGCAGCGGTGCGATTTAGTTTTGTTACGCCTTGCGATCGAGTGTAGTGTGTCGAAAATAACCATAACAATATAATAGGTCTAATAACGTCCAACTCCATATGGCACCTTCTTCACGAAACTTCGGTAGTATGGTAAAGTACACCTTGCATTACCCCTACTACTTATGTCCCGTGATTTGGTGTCACGCTTCGTTGACATGGTCAAGACGCTTATATATAGGAAGTACCAGCGGCGTATCCACCACGCTTGACCATGCTTTTAACGTTTTGGCACCATTAGAATTCACTACGATCTCCGTGAACTGACCAAAATAATCCCGTGTGCACCCGTGATTAGTTGTTCCTTGCACATCTATCGTACCTCGTTCTAAGAGTGTTGTAAGGGTAAAATACATTATTTAGTACATAGTGTTAGCATATAGATTGTACGCGAGTATAAGAGAGAAATAGCGTCCACATGCGTCGAAAAATAGAATGAGCTCCACACATAAAAGAAATTGACGGCGATAAGTCGTATTATTACAACAACATTAGAAATTAAATAACCTTGCCGTAGGGGACTTCTGTGGAGACTGCGGTTGCTGCTGAAATTCCTCATGGTTGTGGTCCTGCGCGGCAGTGTTACGTATGATGACCATACCAGTTGCAATTTGTGCAATAGCGACAATTTGCTTCTGGCGGGTGATGATACGTGCACGTGAAACACATGGGATGAGCTCCGTTGTAGGTGCGCTTCAAATGAACTGGAACTGCTTGAAGAGGTTCGGGTTGCGACAGTCTAGTTGCTGAGGAGTCTGGGCTCAAAGTCTTTCGTTTGCGGCTAGGTTGTGCTTCTTGAGATGATGCAGTGTCGTCGGCGGATTCTTCTGATGATTCGATGGAGACATTGTTGGAGGAATCTTCAGAAGAATCATCGGTAGATTCGCTGGAAGAATCGTCAGAAGAATTGATGATGATTGCTTGATGAGCTTGTTTGACAGGATTCTTGGAGAAGAATCCGTCCAAGACTCGTTTGTCGTTAATTTCTGCGGCCAAACGGTAGGTTTCTTCGATGGTAGCAGGCCTTGCAGCTTCGAAAAAATCACCCACACACTCAGGCAAGCCGCGGATGTACTTTGGAATGGCTTTTTCTGAAGTGTTGACTTGGCTTGGGCAGATTATGCTAAGCTATTTGAACCTTGCGGTGTAGCCAGCATTGTCACCTTCGGCTTGCTTGATTTCCCAAAATTCATTTTCCAGCTTCTGGACTTCGTGAGGAGGACAGTACTCTTTCTTCATGAGTTCCTTCAGCTCATCCCAGGAGAGGGCATAAGCTGCGGAGATCCCACGTTTGTTGCGTTCAGCGGTCCACCAGTCGAGTGCTCGCGATTGAAATACTCCGGTAGCGCAAGTAGTTCGGAAACTATCGGGACACCCACTCTGACGAAGGGTAACTTCGATAGAATCGAACCACTAGAGTAGTTGGGAAACACCTCCTTCACCCGTGAATTCCATTGGATCACAGGCTTTGAAGTGTTTGTAAAGAAAAGTAGATTGCGGCGCTTCCGTCTTAGAGTCCTCCGTAGGTCGAGAGTTGCTGAGAGAGAGCACTTGAGTGACAATCTGAGGAACAACCTTGGCCACTTACTTGGCCACAAGTGAAGCAATCCTTTTTTCCTCCCTTCGTTTGGCTCGTCTCCTGGCTGCTATTCTCGAAGCAGAGTTGTTAGAAGGCATCTAGACAGAGAGACTTGGAGTGAGATTCGATCATAATGATTTTTGAGTTTCGCGATGTGATTGAGCGCGATTAAAACTTGTTGCGATTAATATAATAGACTTCACATAGGAGCCACATAGGAGACATGAGATTCCTAAGTTCTCACACAATGATTTGTTTGTATTTAGATATAGATAGTTGTAGTTTACACTTATACACACATATATCGTTGTAGAACACGTGAGGACGCGATGAGAGGGAGAGAGCGAGAGCGAAGGCGAGAGATTACACATTAGTTTTGTTGCGAACATTCGGGTTTCATTTTAGATTGCGATGGCTGTGCGAGTTGTGCGTTTTTGTAAAACAGGGAGCGAAAATTTGATAACCGGGAAATCGTTTAAAGCATAAAAATTTAAATCGTACGTACGTAAACGTATATAAGTAAAACCAGCGAACCGTAGGCTAGAAAATTCGATAGAATGCCCTAGGTGTTTAGGCGTCGACTACCCAAAGTAACCCAACTATACCCAACAAGTTCGTGCGCGTGCGTTGACCTAGAAGACTCATGCTTCCACTGGGATGCAGCTCATGGCATTCATCCTCCTAGTCATCCCATGGCTCGAGTTGTGGTTTATAGCTAAGTCCTCGGTGAGAGCTTTTTGGAAAACCATTTTTATAGAGTGGAATGGTTCGTTAAGGTATGGGTTTCACCTCTGACTTAACAGCTTCGTTCCTACTTGTGGTTGTGCTCTTAGAATGAATCCGAGAGTTCCACTAGAATCTCGAAATGGAGGCTTTCGTCGAGATGTGGATGTCACTCCTAACTCGATGAAAGGTTCTCGTGCTAGAAAAATGCGTTGAGTGAGCAATCCTATCGAGAGTTCTGGGTTTTCACACCTGGTCTCGACTAGATCACTCGGTTGTGATATGCGAGTATTTTCGAAAACGTGTGTATTATGTCAACCTTAGGAAAGGCTAAGTAGTATTTCAGCCTTAGGAAAGGCTTCTTCGTGTGAAGCTGTAGTACGCGGTGTTCATACAAAGTTGTAGCTTTTAGCAATTTCGATCGAGAGTATCAAGTAAGCCCAATACAACCCTACTGGGTTCGTACGAGTCGGCCTGTTGGTACTTAGACTATAGACTAGGTCAGTTTCTAAGACGTCAACCCGGACTAGGTCGATTCTTGCCTAATTCCCTATAGTTATGGCTCTGATACCAATCTATCACACCCCAACCGATGGCGGAATCATCGGGGCGCGGCACTAGGCGAATCAGATTGCTCAAGAGAATCCATAACAACTATATTGCGATAATATTCATTACATTCGTTATCCCATACTAACAAATAATACAATCACATAAGTTGTCACAGATTTCTTGTCCTCTCGAACAATACAAATCCGACAACCTAGATTTTAGGTGAGTTTCTAGACTTCCTAGCTTGATTTGAGATAGTCTGCGATCTAACCTGCAACATACGTTAAAATAATGTCAATACAAAAGTATTGGCGAGTATACAGGTTTGATATGTAATAGCATAATAGATTAAAAGTGTTGCGAATTTCCTACATTCATAAACGGGATACACGACATATATACTCACAAAACTGATACTACCAGCTAAGTCCTCGATGCTCGATTCTTCGATGGCATAACTAGACCCCGTCGGGCGCAATAGTACTATACTAGTCGTGGTGGGACATCGCGAGTATAAGTCCTAGCACATATGCAACTAGCACCACGTATAACTATGCACGTATGTCATTCGCATGTGATAAATAGTTTTAGCATTTGATGTGATTTTCGATAGAACGTATGTTACACCCAAAAGTGCGATAAGCAAAAAGGGTTCAAGTATACTCACAGTGCGTATTTAGCGAGGACACAACTTGCTTGGGTTAATTTAGAGTGTGCCTGATTTAGTATGAACACGGAGTGGTAACGTAAGCGCGGTGCGGTGAAAAGTTGAATAATAGGGCTAGTGGCAACCCGAACGGATGGCTTATCCGATCGGCTGACATGCTGGCCGGTCGGTTGGCATGTTATCCGATCGGTTGACATGCTGACCGGTCGGTTAGCATGCTGCCCGATCGGCTGACATGCTGACCGTTCGGTTGGCATGTTATCCGATCGGCTGACATGCTGACCGTTCGGTTGGCATGTTATCCTATCGGCTTGTTCGAGGTTGATTTGTCGATCCATCGGATAGCAGTCCGATCGGACGGCATTTCGTTTAAATCCTTCCAGTTAAGTCACTCTCAATTGTCTTTGGAAAAGTTACCGATCGAATTTACTGAGGCGGCGTGATATCGTGTTAAACAACTGAGTTTCCATCAAATCCGGCTTGTTCTAACAGCCGGGAACCACCCCGTTCCATTAGATCTGACCGTTCTTGACAGTTCTTCCTTTGTTTAAACCGAGATCACACGTTCTCGTTGGTAGGAACAGTTCTCAACCGACACTTCACTAGAGAAGAAGCCGAAGGTCTGTACGAGCTCTGTTGCTACCGGTTTTTAGTGAAAAAGTTAATAAAGTTTGAAGAAAATTTAGAAAACTTAGATTCGGCATAGATTTAGGAGATTTTAGTGTTTATACACCGTGGAATCTATTAGATCTAAACTGTTCGTGATGAGATGAGGTCACACTTCATTGTTCCTAAGAACTCTATGATGACATCACCTTAGAATAGCTCAAATTCAAAGATTTAACGGTGAAAAAGTGAGATTTGATGGTGTAAAAGGTGAAGAAGTGCGTGTAGATCATAGAAGTACAAGATTTGAGTTGAAACTTACAAGAATCGCGAGGAATCGAGAGAAAAGTGAGCTGGAATGTGCTGGTCGGACGAGGGCTGTCACATCAAGTGTTCTTGATGTGGCAATGGGTATTTATAGGTGAAGAGGATAAAGAGAGGTGAAGTGGTGACTGTCCGATCGGACGGCTGTCCGATCGGATGGCCATCCGATCGAAATGCCATTCGATCAGATGCCTCCGGTGAGCTGAGTTTTGGCGTTCCGTCTCGATTGTTAAGCGTTGCAATAGTTTTGGGTATTCGTTTTCATTCCTATTTATTACTTGTTTATTTATTAATCACAAAGGGTCGTATATACGTATCTATACTTCCAAGTCATGCGATAATCGAGTTACGCGTGCCTTCGAGTGCGTTCTTCGATGTGATGTGTTGTCCCACAATGGCTAACGGGGTACTACTTGCTCGTATTGCCATCATTGTCACGAAGGCTGGAGGGATGGTACTCACCCGAAAGTCTTTGTTAGCGTTAATTGTTTACGTTGCGACACCTCACGGCTATCGAGGAGTGTAGAATAGGTCCTCACTCAACGTCATCGTGAGTGTTAGTATTTGCGAAAATAACATTGTAATAGCGATAAAATATGCGTAATTATGCGAATATACTGTGATATCGCGATGTATGCGATATAGTTACATTATGATCCGAATCTCTGGTGCTAGGCGTAACGAGTATAACGAGTAGTAACAACGCACGAAAGTGCGGGGTGTTACACCACGTCATAGGAGAGTTTTTCTTAAATTAATTTTACCATCAAATTCTTTAAAAATGTGTAAGCCTAAAATCTTTTATTAAACTAACAAAACCCTTCCCATAACGCTGGTGTGGACATCAATACAGTTAACGCCGTGCCATGAGAAGATTTTCTTAAACTAGTTTCCCTGAAAATTAATCAACTATTCGTAAATTTGAGACGCTTTGGAATCGCTTTTGTGTGTGTTATCGCTGTTGGTTGTTCGAATCGTAATTCTCACCGCTCTCGCTGGTCTCCGTAAAGCTCTCGCATGGTAACTCTCTAACGACCGATCGCTTATTTTGACACTTCTAATCGCTACTCTCAATCGCATCAACTCTCGCAATCCTACTAGTGGATTAATTTCGGGAGGAAATTTCCTAAAGTAGGGGAGACTGTAACAACCCGCACTTTCGTGCGTTGTTACTACTCGCTATACTGTTATGTGTTTATGTGATACATGTTCCCCTATGTTCCTAAGCTTTAGTAAGTATTAGACGTGTGAGGTGAGATTCGATAATGATGTATCTGAGACCTACGGCGATGTCTGTTGCAGACAATGTCGTCATCTGGACACCGACACCCATCGCTTACTCGTCAAGAAAAGAGAGACAAATGTCTTGCTCCTATCATCGCTAAACAAGTAGCGAATGCCGTGAGTGATGTCTACGAGAACGTCAGCAAATCATCTGAGGAGTCGAGAACCGAAGCTCCTAAAGCTACCCCCAAAGCTGCCTTCAGTTTCAAGTAGTTTAAAGCTTGTGGGCCAAAGGAATTCACTGGCGAGGAAGGCCCTACAGCGTTGTTCCAATGGTTTGATTCCATTGAAGTCACTCTACGACAGAGCGGTTGCCCAGACGATCTCCGCACTCTCAACGCTACTGGCGTCTTCCAGTCCCGCGCACTAGGCTGGTGGACGGCCGAGAGAAACAAGCGAGGGAACGATGCAGCCTACGGTCTGTCATGGGATGAACTCAAGGAGGTCATGCTGGAAGAATTCTGCCCTCCTCATGAACGTCAGAAGTTGGAAGATGAATTCTGGCACATAAAGCAGAATGATGGAGAAAACGCTGCTCTAACTGCTCGATTTAAGCAGATCAGTATCATCTGCCCTGATCAGGTGAAGACTTGTGACATGGCAATCAAGAAGTATATCCGAGCCCTGCCTAACTGTGTTGCAGATTTCGTGCAAGCGGCTAAGACTAAGACGATCAAGGAGACTTACTTACTGGCCGCTGAAATCAACGACAAGCAGGTCAAGGCTGGTGTTTGGGATAAAACTTCGAAGCACCTGCATCAAGCTACTACCTCACCAACCGCTGACTCCACTGCTACTGCACCTCAGTCATCAAAGTCCTCACGCCACAAGAAAAAGAACAACAACAGCAGCTCCAGCAACAAGAACTGTGCAGTCACTACCACTGCTGCCCCTCTCCAGGCCGTACCGGCCCAACAGCAGCAGCATCATCACCGCCCAGCTCCAATCACTTATGCACCGCCTGCAAAGCGTGCATACACAGGCCCACACCCGGTGTAACAACCCGCACTTTCGTGCGTTGTTACTACTCGCTATACTCGTTACGCCTAGCACCAGAGATTCAGATCATAATGTACCTATATCGCAAATATCGCTAAATCGTTGTATTTTCGCATATTTCGCATACTTTATCGCTATCACATTGGCGCTGTTGCCGGGGAGTAGTGCGCAACGTGTGTTAATTTAGTAGTTTTGTTTTTGTTATTTTCGGGTTTACGTTGGTTGTGTTTAGTGTGCAGGTACTTTCAGGTGTATGCATACTAGAGGCTCTCACAAGTCGTCACCACTATCGTTTGATCCGGAAATCGAGAGGACGTTAAGGCAAAACAGAGTGTTATTACGAGAAAACAGAATTGTTGGTTCACCTACTTCACCCATTACACCAAGAAACATGATATTCGCTAATTTACACATATTTTAGTCCCCCGTTTTACCCCCATTTTGTGCATTTCCGGCCGTAAAACCGTCATTCGAATACTTAATATGGTATACTTTTGTTTACAGGCCCAAAACAGCATACCAGACAAGATGATAGCGAAAACGAGGACTTTCCGGACAAAACGACAAAGCTGCGAAGTTTCTGTTAGAAAACTAACCTGGACGATCGGAACGGTCGTTCCACCATATGCACGGTCGTGCATATCCGACAAGTGCAGTCCAGCCCGGCAATGCACGACAGTGCGACTTGGCGTGCAAGGAAATCAAGGCAACCCGGTGACTCACGGACGTGCCACATGAGGAACGGTCGTGCGGATCCGATGATCAGTCAATACCCGGAACTGCACCACCAGTGCAGTTACCCATGCAACAAGATCCCGGAGACGAACGACCATGCCATCTGAAGAACGGTCGTGCAATATCGAAAAATTCAAAGATCTGCTGATGTCATGTGATATGGTGAACAGTACCTCCAATAATGCAAAAAGTTCACGGTCGTGCAACAGGAAGAACGACCATGCAAAACCAAATTTATATAAAAACAGAACAGAAACATTCTGTTCAACATTCTGGAATTTTGGGAGCTTCACAGGCGATTTTACAGGCTCCGGAGGCTATGCTTTTGACCCGGATTCAAGCCGCATTGTGCCGTTTAGCTCCATTACTATCCGGATTCTTAATCTAGTGCTTGTTTATGGTTGGGTTTTCTAATCCTTTCATAATTTTGTTAATCTTTCAAGCTTTTAGATTAATATTTATGTATTATTGTAGCCTTTGGGCAAAAACACAACAATCCATTGCTTGATTATAACCATTAGTACGTTAATCTTCGTTTGTAATGACATTTGGAAGTATTTTCTATGTTAATCTTTGATGATTAGTTTGCAACCTTGTTATTGATATTGATTTCTTGATTATAAGTAATTGTGTTGGATGATTGGTGCTTGGTTAGTTGAGATAATTGAAAGATGAAGCTTAATTAATCATGTATTAGTAGACTTTAAACTTAGTTAACTAGTTTAGCTTGGTTAAAATGTGTGGACCACGATACTAGAAATGGTTAGTGGTTTAATAAATTGTAATTATTGTTAATCAAGAAAGCTTGTCGTCACGTAAGGACCTTAATGGGTTAGATGGTGTCGTTATAGATTCTTGCCATGATTTGTTAGCTTAGTTGGTAGTTTCGGCCAAAATTGCTATCTTGGTGAATTTATGTGCAAGATTTGTAAAATGAACTCGGTTGTGATTTAATCTAGTTTATGCTTGTCTCGGTGGTTGCATTGTGTTTATCGGTGTCACTTTCCTTGATTAAGTGAGGTTAGAAAACTCCTAACGGATGACTAACTTATTTTTAGGAGATTTTCATAGACATTTATCAATTGCACGATAAAGAACAATCTTAGGTGGTTAAAGTGTGTTTATCGTTTTAGCTTTCCGAATGATTATCATGTTAGGATTCCCGAAAGGGATACTAATTGTCTTAAATTGGAGAATTGATCAAATGCTTCTAGTGCCAAAACCGACTTAGTTGACATGCTTTGGTTGTGTATTAAGCAAGGCTATTTATCTATTTTCATATTTGAATCTATTATGTTTTTATAAGTAGTTGTTTATGCTTACTTTAGTTTATAAAAAAATCAAACAACTTATGTTTTTACCGGTAGTTTAGTGACAAAGGTCTAGTATTATTCCTCCGCCCATTTCCTTGGATCGATACTTGGTTCTTACCAATACTATACTACATATGTGACGGGGTACACTTGCCCTTTCGTGTGTGTTTTATTGTTGAAGTATAAATCATTTTTATAAATTTAAAACCAAATCGTGTGTAAAATTCATTGCAAAAACATGTATACATACGCACACGTCAAAACATCATGCAAGAATCTCAAGTACCACCCACAACGGGTCAAACGACCTCAACTTTCACACCTACTGCCACACAACCATCACCAAACACCACTATACCTAACACCATTACCGAAGTCACACCAACCAATGCCACGCAACCAATCACTACCCAAGTTGAACCCACTATTACCTTTAACCCTTCTACCACAATCCCACCACTTTCCTATTTCTTTCCCCCAACTACGGGTCAATCATCCTCTAACTTCACAATCGCACTAAATTCAACTATTGCGCATGCTACACCATCTTTTAGACCACAAAACCAATCGGGTTTTCAATATTCAACTCTTCCCTTTGGGCAATCTTCGGGAATTCAAGGGGATGGTTATGATGATGGGTATGAAGAGGAGTTTAGAGGATATGAAGAGGAGAATTTTTACTATGGGGGTGATGGAGGATATTTGGGGCTACAAGGCAAAGCGGGTCAACAAAGTCAACCAATTCAACAATTTCAAAATATGGGTAGACTACCGGTTGGCGTGCAACACATTAGACCGCAAGGGCCACAATTGCAATGCCCTACACCGCTACATCAAGTGCGGCCTCAAAACATGCAACCTCAATTTCAAGGGCCGATTCAACAATAACAACCAATGCATCAACATCAATATCAACCACCGTTTGTTCCTCAAGGGCCTATGCAAGGGCAAATGGGTCAACCAAGAGCACCATTAGGTGCCCCGCAAAGACATCAAAGGGAAGTAGTACGGGGAATTGAAGCCCACTTCCGGCCCATTATCACTAACAATCCTTCGCCGGTAGTGATTCCTCATCGTGCGAATGGAAGAACCTTTGAAGTTAGAACAACCGCTCTCCAAAGTTTACCAAAGTTTAAAGGGTTAGCAACGGAAGAACCCTACTTTCATTTGGAGACATACGACACCATTTGCAAAACTATTGGAGGTCAAGGGTTTTCTGCGGATGATGTCAAGTTGGTCCTTTTCCAGTTTTCCCTATAAGATAAAGCAAAGAGTTGGTTTCACACTTTGCCCTCCGCGTCCATTTTTACATGGGCCGACATGCAGCAAATATTCTTAGATGAATATTACACTTCTCAAAAGACCAACGATGCTAGAAGAGGTTTGAGAAGTTTTCAACAACAATCAGGGGAGATGTTTCACGAAGCTTTTGAAAGGTTTAATATGATGTTACGGAATTACCCTCATCACGGGATCCAACTTTGGGAATTGTTGAATGCGTTTCATGAAGGGTTGAGTTCGGAGGATGCACGAGATTTAATGTCAATCACTAATGGTACATTCGGTACGAATTATGAACATGTTGATTGGGCATTTTTAGAACAAATGGCGGTGAATTCAAAGAGGAAAACTCAATCTTCGAGGCGGGCAAGGCATGTGACACAAAGACCACAAGTGCATGGAGTAGAGAGTGGCAATGTTCAAACCACAAACCAAGTGTACAACGTATGCACCAATTGCAATGAAATAGGCCATATGGCGGAAGTTTGTGTAGTGGGGGTGGTTGATGAGCAAGTAGAAGAGGTTAATGCAATTCAAGGAGGGGGTGGTCGAAATTTCAACATGAACTCCAACACATACCACCCCGGGTTACGAAATCATCCGAATTTTCGCTATGGGAACGCGGTGAACCAAGCTAACCCAAACTTTCAAGGAGCTCAAGGTAACTTTGCACCTCGTCAACAATACAATCAAGGCAATTATCGGGGTGGAAACAATTATGGTTATCAAGGGCAATTCCAACAAACGGGTCAAGGTGGTTCAGGTCAACCTTCGTCAAGCGGGAATGAAGTCATGGATATGCTTCGGGCTATGCAACAAGATATGCAAAAGCGGAATCAACTCGATGAAGTCTGGATGCAAAAGGATGAGGTTCGTGACAAGAGCATCCAATCACTAACAACCCAAATGGGTCAATTGGCAACCGATGTGGCGAAATTGAAGAAAAGCAAGGGTCAACTTCCTAGTGATACTAAGGTAAATCCTTCACATGGTTCGTCACGAGGTAATGTTAATATTAGTCATGTTAGTGTTTTGAGAAGTGGCAAAGAATTTAAGGCCAATTTGTCACCGGGTGTGGTTGAGGGGGTAGTTGAGGATGTCACGGGTAATGAAAGTGACGATGATGTTTCACCGGTCACACCTAAAGAACCAAATGTGAACAAACCGGGGTTGGGTGAAAACGAGAAAAGTGAAAAAGTTGAGGGTGAACCGAGTCAAGTTCCATTTCCATCGGCTTTACTTGACCCGGGTAGGAAAAATTTTATTGCATCAAGAGGTCCCCAAAAAGAAGAATTGTGGGACATGTTTAAACAAGTAAAAATAAATCTTCCATTACTTGATGCAATAAAACAAGTACCCGCTTATGCTAAATTCCTTAAGGAATTATGTACACAAAAAAGGCAACAAAAGAAGAAAATGCTTAAGCGGGTAGACTTGACCGGGCAAGTAAGTGTGGTTTTGAACGGGGAGCTTCCCCCTAAGCTCAAAGATCCGGGTATGCCATTGATAAATATACAAGTTGGTAATTTTCAAATGGCAAAGGCGTTACTTGATCTTGGAGCCGGGGTAAGCATTTTACCGGGGGGCTTATATGACCAATACGACTTTGGTCCATTAGCAAGAGTGGAGACAACGGTTGTTTTGGCCGATTTGTCTCATAAGTTACCCCGAGGGATGGTTCAAAATGTGATTGTGAAAATTGATGAGTTCTATTACCCTGTTGACTTTTTAGTCTTGGACTACTCATCCGCGGACCCAAAACAGCAACAAAATGTTATTTTGGGTCGGCCATTCTTGAGCACCGCGCATGCTGTGATCGATTGTAGATTTTGTACAGTCGATATGACCTTTGGGAATCGAAAAATGTGCTTGAATGTTTTTACTAACAATGCTAATGATGTTGGTGTTGATGAGTGTTTCATGGCAGATTTAGTCGATGGATGCAACCCGCACGAGTACGAGGAGGATGGCATAGATATTTGTTTGTGTGATTTTTCTGAACAGGTACATGCGTGTGCACTAGGGGTTGAGGAAGAAAAGCAAGATGCTATGGCTTTAAAGGAAGGTCGATCGCCATGGACTCATCAATTCGAAGGCTTGCCGGTGGAAATAAGTTCGGGTACTAAACCATCGCTAGAGGAACCGCCAAAGTTGGAACTTAAAGACTTGCCGAGCCATTTGAAGTATGCTTTCTTAGGGGATAATGACACTCTACCAGTCATTATTGCCTCTAATTTAGATATGGCACAAGAGCAAGCCTTACTTGAAGTGTTAAAGGAGAACAAGGGAGCTATTGGATGGACGATTTCCGATCTCAAAGGAATTAGTCCATCTATCGTCATGCACAAGATTATTACCACCGATTATTACCACCCAAGTTGTGCCTAAGAAGGACGGTATTCAAGTAGTCAAAGATGAAAACGGTGAATAAATTGCCACCCGACCGGTCACCGGGTGGCGTGCATGCATTGACTACCGGAAATTAAATGCAGCCACTTCTAAGGACCACTTCCCGTTACCTTTCATTAACCAAATCATTGAAAAACTTTCGGGTCAAAAATTTTATTGCTTTTTGGACGGGTATTCGGGTTACAATCAAATAGCAATACATCCGGATGACCAACACAAGACCACTTTCACTTGTCCATATGGCACTTTTGCCTTTCGGCGAATGCCATTTGGCTTGTGCAATGCACCGGCAACTTTCCAACGATGTATGATAAGTATCTTCTCGTACATGGTTGGAGAGTCGCTTGAGGTGTTCATGGATGACTTTTCAATCTTTGGCACTAGCTTTGAATCATGTCTCAATGAATTACAAAAAGTTTTAAAAAGGTGTGTTGAGAAAAATTTAGTGCTAAGTTGGGAAAAAAGTCACTTCATGGTGCAAGAGGGCATTGTGCTTGGTCATGTAATATCGGAGAGGGGCATGGAGGTGGACAAGGCAAAAATAAGGGTAATATCATCTTTGCCACCTCCGAAAAATGTTAAGGGTGTAAGATCGTTTTTGGGGCATGCAGGGTTCTATAGGCGTTTCGTAAAAGGTTTTAGTGTTATTATAAAGCCTTTATGCAACTTGTTATTAAAAGATATCCCATTTGATTTTACTAATGAGTGTATGCAAGCTTTTACTGTTTTGAAGGAACACTTGGTCAAAGCTCCTATTTTGCAACCGCCGGATTGGTCAAAGCCATTTGAGATCATGTGTGATGCAAGCGACACTACTATTGGTGCAGTTTTGGGTCAACGAGTTGACAAGAAGCCGGTGGTGATTTATTATGCAAGTAAAACTTTATCCGAAGCGCAACTGAATTACACCACAACCGAGAAGGAATTATTAGCAGTGGTGTATGCTTTGGATAAGTTTTGCTCGTATATTTGGGGGAGTAAAGTTGTGGTATATTCGGATCATAGTGCGGTCCGATATTTGATGGAGAAAAAGGACGCGAAGCCTCGGTTGATTCGATGGGTATTATTGCTACAAGAATTCGATTTAGAGATCCGAGACAAAAAGGGAAGTGAGAATGTAGTGGCGGATCACTTGTCCTGGATCCCGGTGGAAGGAATCGATGATATAAGTGAAATAAATGAGAGGTTTCCCGACGAGCAACTCTTAGCCGTGTCTACTTTTGTTACACCATGGTACGCTCACTATGTAAATTACTTAGCCACGGGTGCCATCCCAAATTATTGGACCAAGAAACAAAGACAACAATTTATGGTCCAAGTGAAGCAATACATTTGGGATGAACCGGATCTTTTCAAGATCGGGCCGGATCAAGTTATTAGGAGGTGTGTGCCTGAAACAGAATGGGCTATCGGGTTCTCTCATGTGGGTTTTAGTGGGCACAGAATGGGCTATCGGATTCTCTCATGTTGGAAATTTTGCCCATGCTCATTCATCCGCATGTGGAGGTCATTTTAGTGGGCACAAAATGGGCTATCGGGTTCTCTCATGTGGGTTTTATTGGCCCACAATTTTCAAAGACGCGTGCGAGTTTGCAAGAAATTGTATAAATTGTCAAAAGATGGGAAGCATCTCGAAGAGGGATGAGATGCCATTACAACCGATCTTGGTAGTAGAGATATTTGATGTATGGGGTATTGACTTTATGGGTCCTTTCCCAAATTCGAATGGCTTCCTATATATTTTGGTAGCGGCGGATTACGTCTCAAAGTGGATTGAAGCTATTGCAACAAGAACAAACGACCATTCGGTTGTTTGTAAGTTTGTTCAATCCAATATCTTTGCCCGTTTCGGCATTCCGAGGGTTATCATAAGTGATGGTGGTTCGCACTTCAAGAACTTTAATTTCGGGAAATTGTTGAAGAGGTATAGCGTGAATCACCGGATTGCCACACCGTACCATCCGCAAACGAGTGGACAAGTCGAAGTGTCCAACCGTCAAATAAAGGAAATTCTTATGAAGACGATGAGAACGGATAGGAAGGATTGGTCGAGTAAATTGGATGATGCGTTGTGGGCATACCGAACGGCCTACAAGACTCCTATTGGCACAACACCTTACCGGATGGTTTATGGGAAGGGTTGTCATTTGCCAATGGAGTTAGCGCATCGGGCATATTGGGCGATCACTACGGTCAATGCGGACTACAATGAAGCGGGAAAGATGAGGAAGTTACAATTGTGTGAAATCGAAGAGCTTAGAGACGAGGCGTATGAATGTGTATCGGCGTATAAAGATAAACTCAAGAAAGTATATGATGCAAAATTAAGGAAGAAAACGTTTGAAGTGGGTCAAAAAGTTAGGTTGTACAACTCAAGACTCAAGATGTTTGCGGGCAAGCTTAAAAGCAAATGGATGGGCCCGTATGTCGTTCGGCGAGTTGGGAGGTTTGGTGATGTGGATATACAAGATGAGCAAACACTAAAACAACAAACGGTGAATGGTCATCGGTTGAAGCCATACTTGGAGGGGAACGACATTAACAACTTGGAGCTTGATAAAGTGGGCTACATTCTACGCCCGGTCGATGAGGAACAACCATGAGAGGCCCAGGTTTTGTAGTGTAAATAGTTAGTATTTTGTTTAGTTTGTTTAGTATAGTTTGCACAATTTCCGTATTTGCTTGAAATCCGTGTTTGAAACAAGTGTGGGGATTTTCGGGTCACGAATTACTCTAACATTGTGTTAAGGACAACACGGGACTTTCGAGGGGGTAGGGTGATTTTTACATGTTTTTGAAAAATTTTAAAAACACAAAAAAATCGAAAAACTGAAAAAAATCTAAAAACGTACCTTTAATATCACATTTTTCAGCAAATCAGCAATGCCCAGGTACCACTGTAATTTACGGTGGTACCGTAAGTTACAGTGGCCAGTGAAAAGTTTTGTGCTTTACAGTGAAAACACACTGAGTTACAGTAGGAATTTGTTGCCAGGTTCCACCATAATTTACGATGGACCTGGCGAACATAAGGGTCAAGCTGGGCAGCGGGGTTTTATAAATAATAATAATAATAATAATAATAATAAAATAAACAATAATCGGTCACGTGAATACTCCCCAGCCACACGAATTCTTTCACTCTTCTCCTCCAAACATTATCATCTATCACTTTCATCAAGACCCACAAGATCCATAGCCTTCTTCAACCTTCAATCCCTCATACTTCTTCAATTCTCAGCCAAATCAGGTGAAATTTAGGTCTAACTTGACTAATTTTTCACGTACTTTCTGATTTTGCTAAGAGATTTGCGAAAAAACGAAGTTTTCGGGTCTGAATCATAAACCCTAGGTCCGAAAATTTTGGGGGTTTTTGAAGTTCTTGCCTCATTTGTGTTTCTTACATCTTCAAACAAGGTATGGAAGTTTATTTACTATGTTTTGTTGATGCATTGTGAAAGTGAGGTTATTTGTGTTATTTGTTTATACCCACTTGCTTGTTATTGGATTTTGTCATGAAATTGGTTACTTGAACATTGTATGGTTTGTAGATGTAGGTTTGAGGTAAAGTAGTGAAATTTTTGGGAATCTCTACATTGTAGAGACACCATGCCCAATTTTTGAAAAAGATTTATAAAAATTATGGGTTCACTAACATCTACAACCATAGTAACAAGCAAGTGTGGGGATGTTTTTGGGGAGAAAGGACTAATTTTTGTGTATTGGTTGTGTTGTTTGCTCTATGTGTGTAGGAAAATGGTCAAAACGAAAGAGAGAGCGGGAGCTAGTTCATCCTCTTCATCGAAAGGAAAGGGCAAACAGCCGGAAGTGCAACCAAAGAAGAGGCAATATTTGGGTCGAGTTGATGAGAGTGAAAGCGAGGAAGAAATGGAGTTGGACCCTGCTGAAAAGCCAAAATGAGAGTCGGGTCCATTGGATGACCAACCGGAGCATTGGCAACCAACACTCTTTCACGACAGTATGAACCAATTGAAAAATAAGGCAGCTGCATTCATCTGTGAAAGGGAGGTGAGAGAAGTTGAATTTGGCCCGTTTGGTGTGTTTGCCAAATTCCGCGCTCTAGGATGGGAGTCGGCACTTAGTTGTTATGATAAGGATAAAAACAACTTGTTCATAACCGAAATTCAAGAATGGATGGCAACCCTTAAGTGTAATAAATATGATAAGCCATCACAAATGAAGTTAACGGGTGAGGTGAATGGGATTCCGGTGGAGATGTCTTTTGACACGCTAAAGAAATTGGGGAAGTATGACAGTTTACATGCTCGTGACTACATGATACCTAGTCTTGATGACCTTTTGCTTAAACCGGAGAAGCATGTTCGTTGGAATGATATGTTAGCGGCGTTGTTTTTGCCCGGTTCTTACAGTGGCGTGTTATACCGGAAGAACTTGAAGATAGAAGCGAAGTTGTTACTAGCAATCTGCATTCTAAATGTTATTCTACGAAGGGGGGACAAGGAGCAAGTGAGGTACCCGGAAGTACCCGTCCTCTATTCACTACTCAATCGGTCTCCGCGTTTTCCAATCCGATATCTGATCATGAACCGCCTCTGGATTTCCCAAAATAAGTTGGGAAGAGATATTATCCCGTATTGCCGAATTATCACGGGATTGATGAAGCAGCAAAAGGCAATCACATCAGAGGATAGAGGGGCAACAAAAAGGCATCAGCCTTTTACTTTAGACAAGTTGGGGATTGGTTGGACTTACACGCAATTGGAACGGTACCATAAGCTCAAGTCGGAGGAGCAGAGATGGAGAGCATTAAAGGTGGGTGCAAGAGATCTTCTACCGGGTGAAGAGGAAGAACTCGAAAGTGATGCGGAAGTCCCGAGTGGTGATGATGATTATGCAGACAAGCCACATGGTGGTGAGAATGTGAATATAGGCCAAGGGGGCCTGGGTGGAGGATATGGTGGTGCTTTCTACGATTACACGGAGCGTTCTTATGAGCCCGGGTGGGCTTATGAGGGCACTATGCAAGAGGTTATCGAGAATCAACGTCCTCCGGCTCCCGTTTTCGAATCATGGTCGGGTTCGGAGCGGACGTTATTTGATCAACACACGATGATGAGTGCAAGCATGGAGCGGTCTTTGAAACATAGCTTTGATCGTCAAGAGGCGTGGAATCGCACATATGCGTATTCCCATGAATTGGAAATGAACAACCGATACCATGATGACCAAGCAAGAAGATTGCATGCAGATTGGCACGCCGGGCGGCCGGTGGTTGTGGATCCACAACATGTGGATTATGCGTCTCTACTGCCTTATGATGGTAGTATATTGTATCCGACCCCGCAACTTCATCATTCACAATGGATCGACCCGCGCCAACAAGAAGGAGCTCCGCAACAAGGTGGGAGTAGTAGCGGTACGTTTGCGTTTGGAGAATGGAATGATATGATGTCTTCCATTTTCGGTCCTCCACAGCCACGCTATTACTAGTCAGGTCATGTTCCTTCCTTGTATATTTTGTGTATATTTGTTTGGGTTATTATGTTTATGGTCGGGTGGTTGGGTGGTGTTAGTTTGTTAGTTTGTGATGTTATGTTTGGGTTGGTGCTAGTTGGCGGTGTGATGTTTAAAAAAAAACATAAAAAAATATAAAATGAAAAATACCAAAAAGAAATTTGTGGTTTGAGTGTTGAGCTTTTGGGTGATGTGAAAGATGTTTAGTGATCAAATCCTCCTAAAACCATACATTGGGGTCAATGTAACCCAAGTGTGGGGATGGGGGGAAATTTTTGAAGATTTTAAAAATTTTTAAGTCAAGCAAAATAATGTGAGAATTTGAACACCCTAGATTAACCCCAAGTGATGCACCGGCAACCCTTGATACCCTTTTATTCTTGGTGAGAGTTGAAGCCACACATGTAAATAAATAATACTTATCTTTGATGAGAGTGGCTACGGGTGGGGGTGCATTAGAACTTGTGCCTTGATACGGTTTGAGTCCTTAGTTGGGCGTGAATGCAAAAAGGATAAGGGCATTTAGGTAGCCTCGTCTTTAGTGTGCGTGAGTGTGGGATTTGGGGGGTTGGACCTGATAAATTATATATATGAGCATGGTTGCGAGAGGGGCGGGGGTTTGGACATTTAGTTGCCCAATTTTGTGCCTAAAAGCCTATCGTTTGTTTCCCCCTAGCTAGTGACCTAAAAATTTACCCAACTTGACCCGGTCTTAGAGTATTAGTAGTAGTTGAGTAGTTTGTAGATAGTTTTGATGTTATTTTCAATGTTTGTTTAAAAAAAAACAGAAAAGAAATGAAAAAAAGAGAAAAATCAATGAAAAAAAATGAAAAAAAAAAGTGATGTTTAGTTGTCTTGTATATAGTAGTTAAGTTAGTTGTTTGTTTATTGATTGTGTAATAAAAAGACCGGGTTAAGTTTTCGCTACTTCATATATATTCCATTTCCTACCCATACACCTAACTACGTTACAACCTTGAAAGTCCCTTTGATTTGCATTCATGTTTGGCACGTTTTAGAAGAAGAATTGATTTAGGTACAAGCTTATAGTTGTGCAACCGCCTGGTAGCCTTTGTGTGTCTAGCTCATATTGCTAGTGCTTACTTGTTACCGAGAGGAGAGACATAACGAGGGGTGCATTATTTTGGGTGTTAAAAAGGGGTTAGTAAAAGGACTACATGTTTATGCTTGGTTTACATTGATCACTTGTTTTGAAAATGGTTTGATGAGTTGCTTGGGACAAGCAACGGTTAAGTGTGGGGATGAAAATTTGACGTGATGTCGTGGTCACAATCAAATTTAATCCAAATAACAACTATAGATAGTGGTAAATGGGTATCGAACTCAGGGAGTATGTGGAAAATGCGTTGATTTTATAGCGTTGCACTTTAACTAAAATTAACCTAATTTGCAGAAAGTAAAAATCAATAATTTGGATTGTTGGTTTTAAAACTAAAATTAACTAAATAACTCAAATCAAAGGTTGGTTGTAAACAGATTAGGAGAAAGCGACCATCCTAAACTTCCGGTTTGCTTTTGACAATTGTGTTTAAATTAACTAGAAAGAATCACATAGACATGATTCATGTATGATTGTTTGTTCGTGATAAAAGGGAACTAAGTACTCGGATTATGAAAACGCGAGGTTGTTACACGATAACCAATTGACTAATATCCAACCCTAATCCCTCCCGTGATATCTCGATTGTCAGCGACACCAATAACGTACGGTTTAGAATATGATCATAACATCAATCAACAATTTACAAACAAGCATTCACACATCATAATAAACAAACAATGTTGCAAGTCTATTATTCTAGAAATACTAATCCAAACACAAAAGTCATAGACAAACCTTCAATTTAGGATGATCACCATAAGCTTAGCCGCACATAGCTTGGTGAATCATCATAGCAACAAGTTTAATGTTCATACCAATCAAAAACATAAACCGAATGTTAGAAATTGTTTGGAACCAAGTACAATCAGCCAAAATCGCCCCTAAGATGCCAGAGAAACGTCCAATGATGAGATAATGTGAAAAGACACCCAAAAACGGTTTTAATGAAGGCAGTTACATTTTCCTCGCAACCTCCACCGTAAATTACGGTACCCACCGTATTTTACGGTGGTCTTCAAAGTGTTACGGTGAGACTTTCCTGAGTTACGGTGGAATATTACAAGCATCAGGGCCACCGTAAATTACGGTGGCCACCGTAATTTACGGTGGACCCCTGAATGCTGGGTTTTGTTTCTTCTTTCATTCCACACACGACTCGTTCATCTCCAAACCGTCCAAAGCTGCGTTTTATCCACTTTTAGCTCCCGAACCGCACCTGAAACATAAGCATTTGTAGTCATCTAATTCAAGATAATTACGTGATTAAGTGAAGGATAAATTCGTCTTTTAACACCATTAAGGGTTGTCCCATGGACCACCCGTCACACATCACATTGTACTTGCTGACAACCACGAAGATGTCGAGTGAGGACCAATTCTACCCTCCTTGATAAGCCGTGGTGTGTCGCAGTGCAACTCATTACTTAAAATACATTTAACGTTCATGATGACATTGAGAGAGGACCTATTCTACCCTCCTCCATGACCGTGAAGCGTCGCAAGATGATCGCATACTCAAAACAAGACCCGGTTCGTGTATCGCAACTTTGGATAATTAAATATATAATATGAATAGGTACATACGGCCCCTTATGAATAATTAAACATATAATAAATACATATATCACTATACGAAATGGTGAAACAAAATCATCGCAACGCCCATTACACAAGTCGGAACGATAAAGCCCAGTCCGAACGGATGGCCCTGTTCGAACGGATGGACCTGTCCGAACAGATGGCCCTGTCCGAACAGATGGACCTGTCCGATCGGATGGCCCAAACCCCCCTTCTTCCTTCCCCTTTTGCCTATAAATACCCCATTTGTCATCTCAACAACAGCTGAGGTGACTGCTCTCGTTCGGCCAGACGCTGCTGCGCCATCTTCGCTCGTTTTCTCGAAATTCTTGTAAGTTTTCAACCCAAATCTTGTACTTCTATGATCTATATGCAATTCTACACCTTTCTATCTTTTAAAATAAAAATTTTAACCGTGAGATCTACTGATTTGAGGTGTTCTAAGATGATGTCACCAAGAGTTCATATGAACATCAAAGTGTGACTTCATCTCACCATGAACAACTCAGACCTGAATGATTTCCACGCGCTTTTATAGCAAATTCACCGAAAAATCTAAGTGTCTAATCAAAGTATTGCGTGATTTCGAATTAAACATGGAGAAACCATCAAGAACGGCCAAATCTAATGGAACGGGGTGGTTCCCGGCCGTTAGAACGGGTCGGAACTGGTGGAATTTCATTTGTTTAACACGATGTCACGCCGTCTCGGTAAAAACCTCTGGTATCCTTTCCAAAAACAATTAAGAGTGACTTAATCAAAAAATTTGAACGAATTGCCGTCCGATCGGACTGCTGTCCTATCGAACAGCAAATCAACTTCAAACCATCCGATCGGACAACATGTCAACCGATCAGACATGTTAACTGATCGGACGACATGTCAACCGATCGGACAACATGTCAACCGATCGGACAACATGTCAGCCGATCGGACAACATGTCAGCCGATCAGATAGTATGACAGCCAATCGGACAACATGTCAACCGATCGGACAACATGTTAACCGATCGGACAACATGTCAGCCGATCGGACAACATGTCAGCCGATCGAATAGCATGTCAGCCAACCGGACAACATGCCAACCGACCGTGTAACATGTCAACCGACCGGACAAGCCCCAAAGTATCGATGTTCGATCGGATTACAACTAGCCCTATTATTCAACCTTTCACCGTTTAATTACACCGCGCCCCGCTTACGCTACCATTCCATGTTTACGCTAACTCGGGCGCACTCTAAATTAATCCAATCAAGTTGTGTTCTCGCTAAATACGCACTGTGAGTATACTCGAACCCCTTTTTAATAGCATTTTGGGTGTAACATACGTCGTAATCAAATTCAATCGAATTAATCAAATGTCTAATCTACTTTTATCACTTGCAAATGACTGAACTACATAGTTGCACGTGATGCTAGTTACATAAGTGTTAGGACTTTTACTCGCGAGGTCCCGCCTTAACTAGTATAGTACTATAGCACCCGACGGGGTCTAGTTAGGATGAATAGAAATCGCAATCGCAGCTCGAGTGACTTAGCTGGTAGTAATTGTCTGGTGTTTATGTGATAGCATATCTCGTTTATCTAAGTGGTATTCGCAACACTTTTAAATCGCTTTTAATCTATTTTCGCTACTGTCAAAACTTGTATACTCGCCAATACTTTTGTATTGACGTTGTTTTAACGTATGTTGCAGGTTTAGATCGCAGACTACATCAAATCAAGCTAGGAAGTCTAGAAACACACCTAAAAATCTAGGTTGTCGGATTTGTATTGTTCGAGAGGATAAGAAATCTATGATAGCTTATGTGATTGTATTATTTGTTAGTATGGGATAACGAATGTAATAAATATTATCGCAATATAGTTGTTATGGATTCTCTTGAGCAATCTGATTCGCCTAGTGCCACGCCCCGATGATTCCGCCATCGGTTGGGGTGTGACACCCGGTTTGCCCAACATGCTCTTATCATCATCCGGTGGGTCTTGCCTGTCGTTTCCGCGCTCACTGCAACATGTACGGCCACTTCACTGCTAACTGCCGTACTAGCCCTCACCAAGCCCCAGCTCAAGCCACTGCTCATCAAGCTCTACTCCCAGCCCCGCAAGGCTAACACGTGGCTCAGGCACCCGTGGTCAACACCCAAGTCTGCTTCGCATGTGGTGATCCCAACCACTTTGCAAACATGTGCCCAAACAGGGTTGTGAAACAAGAGCCCCAGCAGCAACATCCTCACCAACAACAGCAACAGCAGCAGCAAGCAACACGCGCCAGAACCTTCAACATCAATGCGCGCCAAGCCCAGGCTGACAACAACGTGGTCAATGGTACGTTCCTTGTGAATGGTATTTATGCATCGTGTTTGTTTGATACTGGAGCCGATAACTGCTTTGTGTCATTTGAATTCGAGAAGCTCCTTAGTCGTAAACGCTCCTACCTTCCTTCGACATTCGATGTTGAAGTCGCCACTGGAAGAACCGTCGCCGTAAATTCTGTTCTTCGTGATTGTAGTCTCGAGCTCAACAATCACATATTTCCAATACGACCTTATCCCGATGCAACTCGGAAGTTTCGACGTCATAGTAGGCATGGACTTTCTTCGCGAAAACCATGCTGAAGTTGTATGCTACGACAAGATGATTTGATTCTCCCTCACAAATGGTGATTTACTGTGTGTTTATGGCGAAAATGCTTCGAAGGGTCTCAAACTTATGTCATGTGTCCAAGCTAGCAAGTATCTCCGCAAGGAATACAGAGCTTTCTTGGCTAATATTGTAGTAGCGGAGAAGGAAAGGAAAAGAAAAGGAAGACAAAAGTGAAAGACGTTCCTGTGGTTCGTGAATTTCCTCAGGTATTCCCTGTAGATCTCCCCGGACTACCGCCAAGTCGTGATATCGACTTCCGAATCGACCTCATTCCTGGTGCCAACCCTGTTGCCAAAGCTCCTTATCGACTCGCGCCGTCCGAAATGCGTGAACTCACAAAACAACTCCAGGAATTACTTGAAAAAGGATTTATTCGTCCGAGCACCTCTCCTTGGGGCGCGCCAGTCCTCTTCGTTAAAAAGAAGGATGGGTCGTTCAGGATGTGCATCGACTATCGGGAATTGAATAAGCTAACCATCAAGAACCGCTATCCCCTGCCTCGCATCGACGATTTGTTTGATCAGCTACAAGGTGCTACGTGTTTCTCGAAGATCGATCTACGCTCAGGCTACATCAGTTACGCATTCAAGAGGAAGATATACCCAAAACCGCTTTTCGCACTCGCTACGGCCATTATGAATTAGTTGTTATGCCTTTTGGCTTAACCAACGCACCCGTGGTTTTCATGGATCTGATGAATCGCGTGTGTAAACAATATCTCGATCATTTCGTCATCGTATTCATCGACGATGTCTTGATCTATTCCAAGTCAAGAGCCGAACACGCACAACTGTCACACCCCAATATTTCCACGTATTACCGGTGGGGAGTATCGTGACGTAGTTGATATCATCATAGTCAAACAACAAAAATTTAAATGCACAGCGGAAGAAAAAGATAGATTTATTTCAACCGAATAAAATGTAATATTAAGTATCACAAGTGGCTGAAACAGATCCACATGCGGATCAAAATAAAAAGGAAACTGTTCAACAGACTTTAAAGGCATCTAAAGCTTGCGAGACTTGAGTAATGATGCCTGGAGTAGCCAGCCTAGTTCGTCTAGTACCTGCACTTAGCATTTTTGGAAAATACGTCAGTTTACACTGGTAAATACAACTTAACTGACTCATTTTGAAAAGAGTTTGAAAATTTATTTGAATGCACTTTGGCAAATATATTTTTATAACTTGGGACAATTATTTAAAAATAATCTTGTATACAGTTTTACTCATTTGTCGTCCATCAGGGCCTTTTTGTAGGGCCGGTCTAGATTAACTGACACGCCACAGGTATAATACCCACAAGGTTGATTCCTTTAAGTGGACTACCATTTTTTTTTTACATATGCAGCTGTCAGGTGTACGCCTACACCCCGTGCTTAGGTCGTGGCCATTTCTTTGAATGATGCCAAGGATATTCGGCTGTGTGGTCTAGGTTTAGAGAGTCTTAGTTTTATAAATTTAAAACTTAGAGAGTCTAGTTTAGGGTTTAATTTAGTTAATTTAATTAGACCACTTTTAGCACATCAAGTTTTTGGCGCCGTTGCCGGGGATTCTTTGGCGATTGCGTTAATTACTTTGTTTGGACTTACTTGACATATTACGTGCTATTTGTTTGTTCGTTGAATCGTAAGAGTCTAATTATATAAAAAATCAAAAAAATATTTTCTTTTTTGTTTTGTCGAGTCGGTTGTTAGAGTCATTTTACTTGTTTGTTTTTGGTTTTTGCAGTGGATGCCCCATACGCGCTCGCAGGGACCGCCGCTGCTTCCGTTTACAGTCAAGTCATCCGCTTCATCCGTTGCACCCGAGGTAAGTTCTTCTAGCTCTTCCTCTTCACCCCCCACATCCCGACTTCACTCAGAAGCCATCACCACACGTTTTACCACTCGTTTCACCACACGTTTCCCCTCCACCTTCCCGTTCTCGTACACCTAGTCCTCCACCCGCTATGGCGAACCGCACCGTTTACCAGCAGGCTACCACCGGTTTCACTGGCGCTACTTCACCCATCACCCTTCCAAACATCACGAATGATAGGTCCTGGCAGATTCCTTCCTACATCATGACAGCCATCACCAATTCATTCCAGTTCCATGGTCGTGACGACGAGGATGCACCCGCTCACATCAATCGCATCACTCGCCTTTGTAGCATCTTCTCCATCGAGGGGGTGAACTTGATGCTCGATACCTTCAGGTTTTCCCGTTCTCACTTGCTAGACGCGCGGCCGTCTGGTTCGATTCTCAGCTAGCAGGCACCTACACTACTTGGGCAGGGCTTCGCGATGCCTTTTTAGTCAAGTACTTCCCACCAGCCAAGGAATCTCGCCTTCGTGACCAGATTCACTCCTTCCGCATGGAGCCTGATGAGCCATACCACTTAGCCTGGGAGCGTTTTCAAACTCTGATTTCTCATTGTTCTCAGCATGGTTTGTCTGATTGGGCGTTAGTTGAAAAGTTCTACAATGGTCTTACTCCTGAGATTAGAACTCGTTTCGATACTTCAGCTGGAGGGCAGCTTATGGGTAAAAAGACAGTGAATGAGTGTAATGATTTGTTTGAGAGTTTCGCCCATTCCGATATGGACTACAGCGCTACCAGCAGGACTTCCATTCCTGTGCGTACCTCCTCGGCTGGTCGAGGGGTACACCAAGTTAGCTTGGATCCATCGGTAGCTTCTGTTATAGAGGGGATGAAACAAGAGTTAGAAATAGATCAAGAAGAAAGTTGATAGGTGTGAGGTTTGTAGGGGAGGTCACGATACGATAGAGTGTCCCACACTTACGTTAGAGCAGGTTGAGTTCATAGCGGGTCAGTCTAGGGGTCAATTTAGTAATAATAATAATAGTTTTAACTCCAGCTGGCAGGGTAGTGTTAGTAGTAGTGGATATCGCCCTTCTGGCAATCCCCCTGGGTTTCCATCTAGTCAGTATCAAAATAGGGGATCTGGTTTATATACGAGTGGTAGTGGTTCAGGTTCGAGTGGACAGTTTGCTAGTGGGGGGTCGAATCAAGAGAGTCAAGGCAATGGCAAGGCTTTCGAGGGGAGTTTGAGTAGGATGGAGGAGATGTTCGCTCAGATGATGACACAAAACGCCCAATTGATAACGCAAAATCAGGCGACGCAGAAATCCCTAACTGATTTTGTTAAAACTCAAGATCAAATTAATAAGAGTCACGATCTTCAGCTTAAAAATCAAGAGTCTACCATTTTAGATCTTAAGAGAACAGTGACTGATATAGCTAGGCAGTTGAGAGAATCCCCTCCTGGTCAGTTTTCAGGTACCACTCACCCGGCTGACCATTATGTGAAAGCAATCACTACTTGTAGTGGGAAGAGTCTAGGGGAGGTCGTGAGAGAGAATGTTGAGTTAGGGAGTGATGATGAGGTAGATGAGGAGATAGAGATGGAAAAGCCCAGTAAAGTGCAACATAGGCTAGGCCCAGCAAGTACCCGCACATACCGGGGAACCCCAAGTTGAGAAGAGAGTAGAGAAGCAACCGGTTAGGGTTAGGCCACCGCCCTTATTTGATCCCTCCCGTCTTCCCTTTCCCGCCCGCTTTAAGCAACAACAATATGTTAGGGAGTACGAGAGATTTCTTGAGATGATCACCCAGTTAAAAGTAAATCTTCCGTTCATAGAGGCCCTGCGGTCCATGCCCAAATACGCCAAGTTCCTTAAGGATTTTCTCAAGCGTAAGGATAGGTTAGGTGAGTGTTCTAATACTCCATTGAATGGAGATTGTTCTGCGGTGATCTTAAACAAACTTCCTGAGAAACTCACTGATCCGGGCATATTCACGATCCCATGTTTGTTTGGTGGTGATGTTAAAAACCACGCGTTGGCAGACCTTGGTGCTAGTATTAATTTGATGCCATATTCATTTTACGAAAAACTAGGCCTTGGTGATTTGAAGCCAACTCGTATGACTCTCTCGTTAGCAGATAAGACCGTTAAGTACCCTAGGGGGATTGTAGAGAATTTGTTAGTGAAAGTGGACAAGTTTGTCTTCCCGGCTGATTTTGTAGTGCTAGATATGGAGGCCGATGAAAACGTTCTGTTAATTTTAGGGCGGCCGTTCTTGAACACTGCTAAAGCGCTTATAGATGTCTTCTTAGGCACAATCACACTTAGAGCGGGCGACAAATCAGTAGTTTTCAAGGTGACGAATGCAAGAGGGTTGAGTGATAGAGTCGAGACGGTAGCGTTAGTGGGGGAGAGTGAGAGGGTTGAGAATGATAAAGAAGAGGTGGTGTGTGATCCAAGTCTAGAGAAGGTGATAGAAGCCAAGTGTGGGGATCCACCTGATAGGAGAGTAGAGGAGTTAGAGGAGAGATTGTTGAGATTAGAATTTAAGATAGAAACGCTGAGCAAGGCTCAGTGTGGGGATAGGAGAGATGTGGGAAATGTTAGGTATGATAGTGCTACAGCCCGTGAGAGTGTGTATGGAGGTGAGCTGCGCTTACATGATCCTCCATAAGTACGTGAACAGTTGTGACCCACTTGTAGAGTTTGTATTTTGAGTCTTTTATTCTGTACCATGAGTCTAATTTAGTAGTATTGAGTCAGTCGTTTGTGTCGAGTCGGTATTGCTTTGGTGTTTGCTTGTTTTTGTTTATGCAGGTTTAAATATGTACCACCCGTACTCAATCTCCATTCGGGTGATTTTGGAGCTGCTTATCAGATCCCAGGCATTTATCAGGCATACCAGTTAGTGTCAAAGCCGATCGCGAATGAAATGCTATACGATCGAGCTGGATTGGACGAGAGTTATGGAGCATATGCGTTATTTAACCAGCTAAGTCCTTTCCAATTATGCCCTTTGTTTTTTTTTTATTTCTTATTTATTTTTTTAGTCGGTTTCCATCCTACATTGAGGGCAATGTAGAGTTTAAGTGTGGGGATGGGAAACTATCGTTTAGTGTCGTTAGTTAGTGGAGTCTTGAGTCATAGAAAATTAAAATTAAAAAAAAAAATTGAAAAATAAAAAAAAAAGGAAAATCAGAAAATGTCTTTTGAATAAAGAAGTTTGCAAAATAAAAGCGGAAAATGATAGAAAAGTCGGGTTTTTGTTCGGGTTCAAATAATAATAATATGAGATAATATAATTGAGCTTGTGTCTAGTTTGGGATGTGCGGGTAGGCTCGATTCGGTTCTAGGTTCCTTTGATCTTAAAATTACCTAATTGTCGGTCTACTAGTGGGTTCTCATCTAGGGAAAGTGGGAAATTGAAACCGCCAATAATAGTATAAGGGATGCCGTTATAAGCTAAGATCGTTAGAGTTTTTTGTAATATCTCGTCAAAAAAGAAAAAAAAAATGAAAAATGAAAAATGAAAAAAAAAAAGAGCTAGAAACTAAATGAAAGTAGCCATTTCTATGTAGTCTGTGATTGGGGATAGCGACTCTACAGCCGGATTACCGCTAGGGTGTGTGAAATCGACCTTGCAAAATAAATAAAAAGTACCGAAGCCTAAGTAATCTATGGTTGGGGATAGCGACTCTACAGTCGGAATGCCTCTGGGTTAGGGAAAGCAACGTCTACGCTCGAAAAAAAGAAAAAAAATGAAAAAGCGATGAAAAAAAAAGATAATTATGAGAAAAAAAAAATAATAATAGATTTGATTTTAAACTCTCTTGATCTTGGTATAAAACGGTTAGGAAATAACCCAGTGGTTGTTCCTTTTGTCCTATAAGCTTGAGGGGGGATTATGTGGACTTGCAATTCTTAGCGTGAGACCCTAGGTAGATTGACCGAACTTGAACTAAAATCGCATGATAAGGGTTTGGAACCGGGTTTGGGTTTAAGAGGATACATATACTTGCAATCGCGGCTAACACAAGTTCCGATTTTAATAAGTAACTAAGCTTTTGTCCCGAATAATTATTCCGTCTATGATTCCGTTTTGCATAATTCTTTTTCGGGGACGAAAAAAGGTTAAGTGTGGGGATATTTGATGTAGGGTAAAATACACATATTTGTCCCGTGTAAGTTGTATAATTATTGTATAGTTTTTATTTGTTTTTATTTAGTTTTAGTACTATATTATATTATTTTGTGTTGGGTCAGGTCCTGGTGCAAATAGAGCGAAAATGAATAATAAATAAAAAACCAGTCAGTTGAGCAGAGTAGAATGTCAGTGACCGAAGTAAAAATTGAAGCTATTTCCTGTGATTGGGCCAAGGCCACCTATCTATGTATTATAAAGTTCAAAAGCCTATATGGCTACATATTTGTTGGAGTTAAAAAAAAAAAGCTGCCACTAATAATTATTATCGTTGAAGGCTGCTTTCATTAAATTGAGGCAACATTTATTGGAGGAATTGTTATTACTATTGAAAATAGGCGGCAATATATATTATGGTAAAAAAATAAAGGTGAAGTCATACATACACATGCATCTTCATGAAATCTAGTGGGCTGCCAAACATAAAAAAAACCCATGCATGTTTACATGCGAGTGGACCAAAAAGCAATCAGAAGGTTTTGATGTGAATGATTTCCATTGGGCTAGAAAAAGAGAAGCATAGAGGGACGCAAAACATTGAGAGAGGCGGCTAAAGATTTTGATTAAATTATTCACGAAGACAACATCAGACGAAAAAACCCATATATAATTTCTTGGAAAAAAAGAAAGAGGGGACCAATATATACATCATAAGATACACGATGAGGGAATATTAGAGGGGATCAGACGCACGAAGAGGTTCGAAGGGGACAAGAATTTAGAGATAATTTTATCAAGGGGTTCAAGATAGAAGAATCATTGGGATTAAAGTTGAAGGCTTAGAGATCAAGAATTTAACGTGTTCTATTTACTCGATTCTTTCTTGTTAGCTTAGTTCTTTATTTTTTTTATTCCTATGAATTCTATTATTAAACCTTGTTTGCTTGTTTTTAAGACTATGTTTCTTGGCTAAAACTCTTTAAACTACCTAGGCATGACAATAGTTTAAATAAAGTTTGGATTTTTATTTGGTTTTTGCGTGGTTTATGGATCTTCTTGTATTGTAAAGGCTATGGAAATTTAACTTGGTGTATATGCATACTTGATATTATTTTATTACTGTTTATTGCTTCGTATAATCCTTGGTGACGGTCTTTATCACATAATAGGGTTGTGCTAGGGTTCTTGATTTAGGTGAGTGTCTATATCACGTAATAGATCATTAATCCTTTAGGGTGAAAATCGCGTAAGTAACCTTAGAAGTAATATTCGGTAATTTAATAAAATCAAGTGTTCTACTAATCTTGTCGCTGTGAGGCTCGAGGTTATTGATAGGTCTCGGTTTGGTTTATAGCTAGGTCTAAGAAATCGGTCTAGTCCTTAAACATTCTCTTGTCTATTAAACCAAGATTAAAAACCATAGTTTCCTTAGACTTTCGCGCTGTGAGGTAGATTGTCTTAATTATGCACTTTCAAGAAACTAGAGGACTGTGAGGAAATCTAGAAAACCGGTAATCGTAACAGCCTAGGTAGTGCCACAAGAATCACCTTAAGAGGGATTGAGGGGCTTAGTTGGTATCTTAATAGGTTTAGCATTTAAAGATCCCGGTTCCATACCACAAAACTATCGAATAGAAATCCATCCCGAGTTAAACTTGCGTCTAGCCTAGGTAGTCTTCATCGCCACTGGTTCTAGTCTTCGTCCAAGTTCGTGTCTAATTATTTAGCATTATTTTAATATTTTATTTAGGATTTTAGAAACCCCCCCCCCCCAAATCAAATAAACAATTAGTTGAGTCGTGTCAGTCGTAGTCTAAATAGAGTCTTAGCGTAATCATTAGAGTCTCGTGGGTTCGATACTCGGACTTACTTTAGCTATACTACATTGACCGGTACACTTGTCGGCTGTGTGGTCTAGGTTTAGAGAGTCTTAGTTTTATAATTTTAAAACTTAGATAGTCTAGTTTAGGGTTTAATTTAGTTAATTTAATTAGACCACTTTTAGCACATCACATAGCTTCTACATTGCTAATTATGCATTAATTTGAAAATAAGCTTCCTGTTGACTTTTTATAATCAAGTTTGACCCGACAATTGACCTAGATAGAGTGGGAATCAGAGGGTGCCCTTTTAAGGGTTTATAGCCTACATAATTACCAACTCATAGGTACTTTCAATTTGAAATTTGACTGGACAAATTAAGATTAATGACAAAGTCAAATCTTAATTACGACGGTTTGACTTTAAGCTAATAAACTAAGTAAAACTGAATTAAGGAAGGTTAATGATGCTTACCAAGGTCCTATGCACGACTAAAGATTACTAGGAAGGGTGCTTGAGCTCCAGGAACCTCCAGAAACCAAGTTGTGAAGTTTTCAAATGAATGTGCTTATGTTTGCAATCAAGAGCTTCTTATATAGGGACTTTGATTCAATAAGATCATGCCAAACAAGCCTATGGGATGTTTCCTGATCATCCCAAGTGTCCCTAGGCCTTAAAAACCATCAAACATGCCCCTAGAATCGAAAAACCAAGCTTCTAAGTCGGTTAACTTGCTGAAACAGACACCTGTGCAGTTTTTCTGCATCTGGGAGTCCCAGGTGGCCCGCGTAAGGTTCTGGGCAAACCTTACGCACCCCGTGTGAAGGTTGGCTGTAACATCCCGTACTCTCGTTGTCAAGAGAATGGCATTTTGGTAAAAACGTGCGCCTAATAATTACTATTATTATTGCCATTATTATTATTAGCATTAGTATTATATTTGTTATTACTATTATTATTTCGCAAATAATAATCCATGACGAGGGATCCTAATAATTACGTATGAGTTAACAAGACCGGGCCAGTACGTTGAGCGAGGAGCCTAATTGTTTGACCAAATCACGCACTTGGGCTAGGCCCAACCCAACTAACCTAAAACCCTACCCTTTAAATATAAGCTTAACCCCCCCCCCCCCACCCCCTTCATTCTTGCAAAAATCCTAAAATCCCTCACACCAACCGCACACCCCTTACCCCATGCCCCTTCTCTACCGATCAAGCAACCTCCGACGACCGGAGCATATTCCGGCGCCTCATTTTCTGGCGAACCAGCTCTGGCCACACCACAGCCTAAGCGACACCCTCCTCCTTCCTCTCTTCCACACGTAACCCACTCACCTTCACCTTCCCCTCCTCTCCTTTTCTGCTGAACCGATGACCGGAGAGCATCTCCGGCGGTCGCACAGTCACACACACCCCTCCCGTTCTCTCTTTTCTGATGCTCTGTTTTGATGACGATCTGGCTCAAGCCGTACTGCTGATCGAAGAGGAAAATGGTGGTCGTTGATTGGGGATGTTGGCGGCCATAGTCGCTAGAAGCGAAAGCAACGGTGGCGGTTCTGGACGGTCCGACGAATCTCACCGCTCGGACCTAAGCTGGTGGCTCGGGTCATATTCTATTCGAGTCCGTGTTCGGAGAGAAGCAGTGGCAGCAACCTCGGGTTCTGCTCGGGTCTTGTTGGGTTCAGCCTCGGGTCGCACACAACAGCATGTTCTTAACCCTCCAGTCGGTATGTGATTGCCTTGCATCTTGATGTCTTCTGTTTTGTTAAAAGATATGTGTAAATTAGTTGTTTTGCATAGATCTGCACATCGGTTAGAGTTGTTGTTTGATTGTGAAGAAATAGTGTGTTTTGTATTGATGATTTTGAGAACCTTGATATATATGTGAGATTAACTGTTTAGTATGTTTTGGGGATATTGAGTACAATCTGAATGCTTTGAATGAGGATTTAGATAACGACTAGGGGTATGTTAATCTGAGATTTATGTTTGCATCAATTTGGTTCATGCTTTTGTGCAAAAATTGTTGATTAACTGTTTTAGATAATTGGTTAAATAAGAGTATGTGTTTCTTTTAGTGTTGTTTGATGATGATAATAGGATTTTAATAAAAGTCTCATGACAATCTGTTGTATGTTTGAGTGATTTTTTTTGGGTTTTAGTTGATGTACGTCATAATTAATTTGATGATATGTGTTGATGAAGAGTTATAGTGCTAGACCTATTTTGATGAATCTGATGAACTGGTTGAATGTGATAAGAATATTTGAATTGAGGAGCATTGATCTGAATTTAGGAGGGTACGGTATAGGAAACATGTTAATGAAATTTAATTGGATAGTACATGTTTATGAATTTTGATTGGACCGTACTATTCTGAAAATTCTAGAAGCATCAGCATGGAACGAGTCGAGACCATAGTGTTGCGACTCGAGACCATCAATCATCAACTCGAAACCAAACAAGGCGCTCCAGGAGTCGAGACCAGCATGGTTGCGACTCGAGATCCCCTGATCTCGACTCGAGACCGAACTCGAGACCTCTACGATTGCGACTCAAATGTCCACAACTCGAGACTAACTGCTGCGACTTAAAATCCAGTGGTTGCGACTCGAGACCTCATAGTCTCGAGTCGAGACCACCCGGTTTCGACTGGGCTGCCTTGTTTAGTTATTGGGCCGCACAAACTGTTGTTATGGACTGTGTACTAATGTTGATTGTTTAACTGTTGGTGTCTAACTGCTGCTGATTAATTGATGGGCCCAATAACATGTATGCTGGTATGATATGTGTTGCTGTTACCACTGTACTTTATGCGAAGTGTGTGTATTATATGAAATATGGATTTACGTGCTACGTGTTAGCTACGTGTAATTTATACGAGACGTTACTTGCATACGAACCTAATAAATATTTATAAACCATAATAGGGTGTGGTTAACCAACGTAACACAAGTAAATTAACTACCGAGCAAAGCAAATGTGAGTTCACTACTTTTTACTTAAAGCATGCGTTCCCGGTGGTTGGGAAACGGAACGAAACACTTTTCCTGGTTTGGGATTGCTTACTATCTCCTTGTGCGGGATACGGTATTTCTATCTCCTTGTGTGGGATACGGGTAACAACACTATCCCCTGTGAGGGATACAAACTTACTTTTCTCCCCTTATACGGGACCTTTAGTTAATTACTATTTATACTGGATGCATCAAGCAAAACTAAACGAAACTCTATCACTCAAGTCCCTACTACTTAATACTGATTAGTCGCCGGGGCCTGGCGAACGGGTTATTAGTTGATAGCGCTATTTAGGTCTCACCAGCCTCACACCGTGCCCGCGTATGGGATCGGGAGTGAACTAATAGACTCTGGCAAACCGTCAATGATGATAGAACATTGACAAACGGGGCACTACGGAAACATACGGATGAATAGTATTCGGTATTGTAAAACAGTTTAGTAGCTTACTTATGGGGTAGCTCCCCATGGCATGTATAAATGAGTAAATTAACTATTGAAACAAGTTTTTGGAAATAAAACTGGAAAACTCTAAACTCGTGAACTCGCCAACTTTATGTTGACACCCTACTGCATGCTTTGCAGGTTGCTTGCTAACAACTTTGGACGAACGTTGCAATCGGATGGAGTGTGTGGTTTGTAAGTTCATAACCAATAAACTTGTGGTTCTAAATTACGATAGGTACATCTTTCCTTTCCGCTACAAACTTAAACTATGTTTTGAAAATTTTAAATTGGTCGCTAATTATACCATTATTTGTAATAATCACTAAACAGTTCAAAATAATTAGTGGTTGGATCCTAGTCAGTCACATGCCTCGTGGTAGTACTCCACGTGTGGATTTGAGGGTGTGACATTGGCTCCGGTCAACAAGTTTGCAAATATTGCATTTTAGGTCCCTGGTCCTTCCAAACTTGATTTTAACATGGTTTCTTGCACTTTTAACCCCCAAACTTGACTTTTAAGAACCCCAAGTGATAAACCAACTTTGTTAAGTCCCCGGTTATTCATACGATCACCGAAAAGTCTTAAATTTCAACGTTGACGCTTTTAAGCCCTCGGATACGAATATTGTCATAACTTTCTCATACTTAATCGAAACCTTGTGAAATTTTTATCACTTATTCTCGTGAGTATAGTTAATCATTAAAATGCTTCGGGTTTGCTAAAAGGTCACTCAGAGGTATACTTTAAACATGTTGACACATTTAACCCCTGTAGTTTGTAATTCCTCACTTTCTTTCACAATTAGCTTCGTATGATCCATGATTCATTCGTTTAAGGGTATAAACATCATGTAGGGTTATTGTAAAGTATATTTATCTATTGTTGGCATTTTGAACCCTTATATTCACATAGTTTCTTTGTTTGTCAACTTTAGTCCCTCTAAAGAGATCTTTTACACGTTTAAAGCTCATGACACGTGTCGATACATTATTGGACATGAATTTTCGAGGTGTTACATCCTCACCCCCTTAAAAGAAATCTCGACCTTGAGATTTACTGAAATAAATGAGGGTATTTCTCTTTCATTGTGGACTCTACCTCCCACGTGTACTCGGGACCTCTGCGGGCATCCCATTTAACCTTTACAATAGGCACAGGCTTCCTCCGAAGCTTCTTAACCTGTCGATCCTCAATCGACAAAGGTTTTTCCAAAAATTTTAAGCTCTCATCTATGTGCACATCTGTATGTGGTATGACTAGCGATTCGTCAGCTAGACATTTCTTCAGATTGCAGATGTGGAATACATTATGAATGCCACTAAGCTCTTCAGGTAAGTTTAACTTGTAAGCCACTGATCCGACACATTTGATGATCTCGAATGGTCCTATATACCTTGGGCTCAACTTACCTTTCTTACCAAATCTCATCACCCCCTTCCAGGGTGACACTTTAAGCAAAACTTTATCGCCAACCTCGAACTTTAGAGGTTTTCGCCTTTTATCAGCATAACTCTTCTGCCTATCCCTGGCAGCTTTCAGGCTGTCACGAATCTGGACAATCTTGTCAGTCTTTTCAAGGACTATATCTGGTCCTGATAACTGAGCTTCTCCTACTTCTGCCCAACAAATAGGCGTTCTGCACTTTCTACCATATAATGCCTCAAAAGGCGCAGCCTTAATGCTTGTATGGTAGCTATTGTTATAGGAGAACTCGATCAATGGTAGGTGCTTATCCCAACTACCACCTAGATCAATTACACATGCTCGTAGCATGTCTTCCAACGTTTGGATTGTACTCTCACTCTGTCCGTCCGTCTGAGGATGGTAAGCCGTACTAAAATTCAAGCGCGTGCCCAAAGACTGTTGGAAACTTTTCCAAAAATGTGACGTGTATCTGGTATCTCTGTCAGAAATAATAGTCACCGGTACGCCATGAAGAGATACAATCTTATCTACGTATAATTGGGCTAACATGTCGGAGCTATAAGTCTCCTTAATGGGTAGGAAATGTGCTGACTTGGTCAGCCTATCTACTATTACCCATATAGTATCATTTCCTTTCCTTGTCTTTGGCAACTTGGTGATGAAATCCATCGTCACCATCTCCCACTTCCATGTGGGGAGTTCAGGCTGTTGTAACAAACCTGACGGCTTCTGATGTTCAGCTTTGACTTGCGCGCACGTCAAACATTTAGCTACATAGGCAACTATAGACTTCTTCAAGCCTATCCACCAATAATTTGCCTTCAGATCCTGGTACATCTTATCAGCTCCAGGATGAACGGAATATTTGGCACTGTGAGCTTCCTGGAGGATGACATCCCGAAGTCCTCCATAAAATGGAACCCATATTCGTCCATTTAACCTTAGAATTCCGTCATTGCCATAGGATAACTGTTCTTCAGTTACTCCTAGCTTTTCATCAGGATAGTTAGCTTCCAATACAGCTTCCTTCTACGCAGCTAACAACTTTTCATTCAAACTATTCTTTATCTCAATGCTCTTGGCATTGATTCTTATAGGCTTCACTCTTTCCTTTCTACTTAAGGCATCAGCGACTACATTTGCCTTGCCAGGATGGTATCTTATCTCATAGTCATAATCATTTAAAGTTTCCATCCATCGTCGCTGCCTCATGTTCAAGTCCTTCTGATTGAACAAGTGTTGAAGGCTTTTGTGATCGGAGTAGATCACACACTTCGTTCCATACAAGTAATGCCTCCATAGTTTCAGTGCAAATACAACGGCACCCAACTCCAAGTCATGGGTGGTGTAATTTTTCTCGTGCACCTTTAACTGACGTGAAGCATAGGCAATGACCTTGCCTTTCTGCATAAGCACACATCCCATCCCGGTGTGTGATGCATCACAATATACTACAAACTCTTCTATTCCATCAGGCAATGTCAACACAGGTGCATTGCTCAACTTTTGTTTAAGGATGTTAAAGGATTCCTGTTGCTTAGGGCCCCAGTCAAACTTAATATTCTTACGTGTTAACGAAGTTAAGGGCGCAGCAATCCTTGAGAAATTTTCAATAAATCGCCTATAGTATCCTGCTAAACCTAGGAAGCTACGAATCATTGTAGGCGTCTTTGGCTCTTGCCAATTCATGACAGCTTCAACCTTAGCGGGATCTACCTGGATTCCACGCTCGCTGACCACATGTCCAAGGAATTAGACTTCACGAAGCCAGAATTCACACTTTGAAAACTTGGCGTAGAGCTTCTCCTGCGGAAGCAGTTCCAGAATGCATCGAAGATGCTTCTCATGGTCAGCTTGATTCTTCGAGTAAATGAGAATGTCATCGATGAAGACGATGAGGAATTTATCTAGATAAGGCTTGCAGACGCGATTCATGAGATCCATGAATGCGGCAGGTGCATTAGTGAGCCCAAAAGGCATCACTAGGAACTCGTAATGACCATAACGAGTCCTAAATGCAGTCTTGTGTACATCTTCATCTTTAACCTTCAATTGATGATAGCCTGACCTCAAATCAATCTTAGAAAAGTAGCTTGCCCCTTGTAATTGATCGAACAGATCGTCGATCCTGGGCAATGGATACCTATTCTTGATAGTGACCTTATTAAGCTCACGGTAATCGATGCATAAACGCATCGATCCATCCTTCTTTTTAACAAATAGGATTGGCGCTCCCCAAGGTGACGAACTAGGTCTAATAAAACCTTTGGCTAGTAAATCATCTAGTTGTGTCCTCAATTTCTTCATCTCTGTTGGTGCCAACCTATAAGGCGCTCTCGCAACAGGTGCTGCTCCGGGGATGATGTCAATTCTGAATTCTACTTGCCTATCTGGTGGTAAACCAGGTAGTTCTTCAGGAAAAACTTCAGGGTATTCAGAAATGACTGGAATATCTTCAACCTTGGGCTTCTGCTCATCAATAGTTACCTGTGCCATATAAATGACACAACCCTTCTTCAAACATCTAGATGCCTTGAGCATAGACACTTGCTTAGGAAATCCATATTGGGTATCTCCCTGAATAGTAAGTGGCTCACCAGACGGAGTCTTGATCGCCACTTGCTTCTTATTGCACACAATCTGAGCTTGGTTATGGGATAACCAATCCATGCCTAAAACTATGTCAAAACCGGCTAACTTCAAAGGAAGTAGGGATAATGGAAAAGAGTGGTTCCTAATGGATATAACACATCCATCTAATATGGTTGAGGCGGTTTCTATGGTTCCATCGGCTAATTCCACCTCATACTTCACACTTAAGGTTTTAACAGGCAAATTCAGCAACTTACAAAACTTATCATCTACAAACGACTTATCAGCTCCTGAATCAAAAAGTACTCTTGCATATACATCATTTATGAGGAAGGTACCTGTGATCACATTGTCGTTCTGAATCGCCTCCTGTGCGTTTATCTGGAAGACCCTAGCATTGGTCTTCTTGGCTTCCTCAGGCTTCTTGGCGTATTTAGGGCAGTTGGTCTTAATATGCCCTTTTCGTTACAGTTGTAGCACGTAGCATCCTTAATCTTCTGGCAGTCTAATATCTTGTGCTCCTTAGACTTGCATAACCCACATGCAGGTCGTCCTGACTGAGACTTGGTCTCAAGCCTGCATTTTCCAAAGTGGCGTTTTTGGCAAGTCGGGCACTTTGGCTTCTCCTCTGTTCGCTGATTACCTTTGTTGGACCCAGACTCTTTCTTGTGGTCCGTATTACCTTTGTGCTTCTTCTCAGATCTTCGTGAGGTATCATCCTCATGCTTTCTCTTACCTTCTTCAGAATTCTTTAGCGATCTCAACCTGACCGCATCTAAAGTAAGAGACAGAGATAGATCAGCTGCTGACCTGAAGGTAGCAGGTCTTGAAGCCTTGACACTAGCTTTGATTTCTGGGGCTAAACCCCCAATGAAGCGTGCAATCCTTTTGGGTTCTGGTGTCACAAGGTAAGGAACCAATCTAGACATGGTATTGAAGCTAGTAAGATAGGCTTGGCAATCTAGGTTTTTCATAACCAACGATAAGAAATCAGACTCAATTCTTTCAACCTCATGCTGCGGGCAATAATTCTCCTTAATGAGAGCAACGAACTGATCCCATGGCAAATTGTAGAGTGGGATCTTCCCAGCAGCTTGAATGAGAGACTTCCACCACGCTAGTGCCTCTCCCTTGAATGATTGGGATACATACTTCACTATATCCCTTTCAGCACATCCGCTGATATCAACAATAGTGTCCATTTCATCTAACCAAGTCATACAATCAATTGCCCCTTTCTCCCCAGTGAAATCCCGGGGTTTGCAGGAAACAAAGTACTTATAAGTACAGGACTTGGTACACGGTTCATCATCAAACACTATCCTCTTAGATGGAACACTGTGTTGGTTTGAGGAATGTTGAACATCCTCTTTCTTGGGTTCATCTTTCTTAAAGGGTGGCTTGCTGTGAGCCTCGGAATGAGTCTTAGGGACAGATTTAGAGTGGGGTACTGAAGAGGTTTTACTGTGCGTCCCACTAAACTCCCTGAATTTCATGTCTACAGCTTTAGATACAGCTGTATCAATCAGTGTACGGAGCTCTCCTCTGGTTATATTAATCCTATCATCATCGTGGTTTTCCAGGGGATGACTGTTTACTTCTTCTGACCTAGCCATGTAGCTTTAATTGCTACATAAAATCAAACAAGGACAAGGTTTATACAAAAGCTTATACAGTTTTATGGTTTTTAATAACCATTTTTAGTTAATTTGCTAAATATATAATTGTTCAGGATCCTTATCATAAATCTTAAATTATAAGTTAATAATAGCACAAAAAGGCCTAGTCATGTAGAAAAGTTTAATTTATAAGCCCTGATTTTATGGAATCGAGGCATTAAGGTTTGAATCAAAGTTCATTACCTTTTCTTGACAGGGAGTTGTAGGCTACCACTGTCTTTAGTCTCAAAGGACGTTAATTATAGCCCGTAGGCACTTCATCCTTAAGGGATGATTATATAAATACGGGAATTTAGAATAACCCAATTTAAGAATGACTTATGTGATTTTATCGAATCACATTTGTCAAGCATGTTAATATGCTTTCAGATGTTAACAAGGATTTGAATCTTTTGAATAGGTTTTACCATCTTGGCCATGTCTGCAACGACATTTAGGCTAGGTTTTACCTTTAAGATTCTCTTTAATATTTAACGCAGAACAATCCTAAATTGAGATGTTAACAAGGATCTGAATCTAATTATGGAACTACCATCTTGGCCCTGTCTTAAGGTGACATATGGCTAGGTCTTGTCCTTTTTTAGATTTTGCCATTTTATTATAATGGTAGATCTTATAATAGGAATCTAACCATCCCATTAAAATTTAAACAAGTACATGGTTGCCCTAAACAGGACTTCTAACTGAAATGACTTGCCCATGCAAGGGCTAATAAGAAAATAACAAAGGAAACAAATAAGGACAAAATAAAACGAATTAGGATTAGTCCTATGTTCTGTGTCTAGACTCGAGAATGTGCATCTGTGTAACTGAGATTAAACACAAAAGGCTAGTGTTCAATTCACTCAGTGTTGGCTCTGATACCAACCTGTCACACCCCGATATTTCCACGTATTACCGGTGGGCCCGGTGGGGAGTATCGTGACGTAGTTGATATCATCATAGTCAAACAACACAAATTTAAATGCACAGTGGAAGCAAAAGATAGATTTATTTCAACCGAATAAAATGTAATATTAAGTATCACAAGTGGCTGAAACAGATCCACAGGCGGATCAAAATAAAAAGGAAACTGTTCAACAGACTTTAAAGGCATCTAAAGCTTGCGAGACTTGAGTAATGATGCCTGGAGTAGCCAGCCTAGTTCGTCTAGTACCTGCACTTAGCCTTTTTGGAAAATACGTCAGTTTACACTGGTAAATACAACTTAACTGACTCATTTTGAAAAGAGTTTGAAAATTTATTTGAATGCACTTTGGCAAAAATATTTTTATAACTTGGGACAATTATTTAAAAATAATCTTGTATACAGTTTTACTCATTTGTCGTCCATCAGGGCCGGTTTGTAGGGCCGGTCTAGATTAACTGACACGCCACAGGTATAATACCCACAAGGTTGATTCCTTTAAGTGGACTACCAGTTTTTTTTTACATATGCAGCTGTCAGGTGTACGCCTACACCCCGTGCTTAGGTCGTGGCCATTTCTTTGAATGATGCCAAGGATATCCGGGACATGGTCATTTAACCCCCAAAGGCCATACACCAAATAATACATATTAAACGGGTCATGTAAATACATTAATCACAATCCGATATAAATGACTACACACCCGACCAAGCGGTACTTTTATAGTACCGTATCCCAAGCCCGTATAGGGAAAATAAGTTAAGAGTATTTACCTGAGCAAAGTATAAATCAAATACAGTAAGTGCACGTAGCTTTTACTGGGCTCCTAATCTGGAACGAAGGTTTTTAATAACCTATTAGAATCCTAACGGGTCTTTAATTAAGCCTAGACTTAGACCGGTTAGTTTTCAAAAGGAAGACACGGTTCAAACGCATGATAAAGCGAAGACCGGTTTAGAATGTGGTTTTGACCCGACAAGCTTGTATGCTTGTTTAATATGGGTAACTTAAACACATTCTGGATTTTGAGACAAAAATGATATGGTTTGACCTGTTTCGGCTAATATATGCAAACTAGTTACATAAGCCGATCCGAACGCGAAAAGTGCGTAACGAGTAACTAAATGAGTCATATACAAGTTTCCTAAGTTAATATGCTTTAAATATATTGTGACATCAGTAAGATATCTTCTATTATGCCCCAAATGAATTTAAACTCAAATTATGCCCCGTAAGGGCATTTTGGTCATTTAAAAGGTTATAAAAGAGTTTAAATATAATTCTGAGTTTCGGGTCTGATGTAATCAGTAAAAATACTTAATTTACTAAGTTATATCAGTAGGGTATCATATATATGTGAAATCTATCCTTTATAACCAAACTATGCATCTTAAGGGCATTTTGGTAATTTCACATAGGCTTAAAAGGTCAAAACTGGAAATCTGAGTTTAAGACTTTTGCTTGCTGCTAAAGTATAAAATTTTACTTAAGATATCAGTAGGTATCAAGTCTTATATATCTAAAATGGTTTTAATACATATTATGCGCTTAAAACGCGTAAAAAGACGATTTTAAGCGATTTCGGGTTCTATAAGAAAAGCCGATAATTTTATTATTCCAGAAGGCTTAAAATATTCTATTTATCATTTTGGATTAGTAGAAAAAGGTTTGGTATCAAAAGGATTTGTAAAACTCATTTTATAGCCTAAAAGGGCAAAATCGGTAATAACCGAATCAAGCTTAGAACTCTATGTTATGCTCAGCCTAAAAATAAATAAAAATCTCCAAAAATCCCAAAATATTATTTTATATCGGTAGGTAAAAAGTTTGATATCAAAAATTGGGTTTATATAGGCTATATGCCAATTACGCCGTTTAATTAATAAAAAGCTTTTTATTTACGCTAATGAGCATAACTCCTAATCTAGACCTCAAACTGATGTCAAATTTTAGGTACAAGTTTATAAATCAGAAACTAAGGTTTCTACTTTTTTATATTTTCAAAATTCATGTTTTAAGGTCATATGGGCATAATAGTCAACATTTAAGCAATTACGGAAACATGCATATGAATCGGATAACTAATGAACCAAGTTGTATAATCTCAGAGCGTTATACTTATAGGTAACTTGGTCCTAATAAAGCTCTAAGGCTTTTCTAAACTATGCTCAAACGGGTCAGAACTGAAAGTCAAAGCAGAAGTCAAAGTATGCGACTTTCGGTCCCAATCCGAGCTTAAACTGAAAATTGTCGGGTTGGACATGTTTAGACATGTTCTTACATTAATTACCAAGTTATATGAGTGATAAAACAGGTTGCATAGTGATGTAGGGTAAAATACACATATTTGTCCCGTGTAAGTTGTATAATTATTGTATAGTTTTTATTTGTTTTTATTTAGTTTTAGTGCTATATTATATTATTTTGTGTTGGGTCAGGTCCTGGTGCAAATGGAGCGAAAACAAATAATAAATAAATAACCAGTCAGTTGAGCAGAGTAGAATGTCAATGACCGAAGTAAAAATTGAAGCTATTTCCTGTGATTGGGCCAAGGCCACCTATCTATGTATTATAAAGTTCAAAAGCCTATATGGCTACATATTTGTTGGAGTTAAAAAAAAAAAAAGCTGCCACTAATAATTATTATCGTTGAAGGCTGCTTTCATTAAATTGAGGCAACATTTATTGGAGGAATTATTATTACTATTGAAAATAGGCGGCAATATATATTATGGTAAAAAAATAAAGGTGAAGTCATACATACACATGCATCTTCATGAAATCTAGTGGGCTGCCAAACATAAAAAAAAACCCATGCATGTTTACATGCGAGTGGACCAAAAAGCAATCAGAAGGTTTTGATGTGAATGATTTCCATTGGGCTAGAAAAAGAGAAGCATAGAGGGACGCAAAACATTGAGAGAGGCGGCTAAAGATTTTGATTAAATTATTCACGAAGACAACATCAGACGAAAAAACCCATATATAATTTCTTGGAAAAAAAGTAAGAGGGGACCAATATATACATCATAAGATACACGATGAGGGAATATTAGAGGGGATCAGACGCACGAAGAGGTTCGAAGGGGACAAGAATTTAGAGATAATTTTATCAAGGGGTTCAAGATAGAAGAATCATTGGGATTAAAGTTGAAGGCTTAGAGATCAAGAATTTAACGTGTTCTATTTACTCGATTCTTTCTTGTTAGCTTAGTTCTTTATTTTTTTATTCCTATGAATTCTATTATTAAACCTTGTTTGCTTGTTTTTAAGACTATGTTTCTTGGCTAAAACTCTTTAAACTACCTAGGCATGACAATAGTTTAAATAAAGTTTGGATTTTTATTTGGTTTTTGCGTGGTTTATGGATCTTCTTGTATTGTAAAGGCTATGGAAATTTAACTTTTATTACTGTTTATTGCTTCGTATAATCCTTGGTGACGGTCTTTATCACATAATAGGGTTGTGCTAGGGTTCTTGATTTAGGTGAGTGTCTATATCACGTAATAGATCATTAATCCTTTACACTGCGATCCCGAGTTAAGTTAAAGAGAGAAAAGAAACGATTCTCCCATTTTCTTTTCTCTTCTCTCTGTTTCTTTCCAAATTGGAAAGATTAATTTTAGGGGAAAAACTCTAATTTTCTCTTCTTTTCTCCCTGTTAATGAAACTCTGGAACACAATTAAAAATTATTTTCTTTTAAATCTTTTCTTTTCTCTCGTTTAATAAAACTCGGGAACTAAGCGTTAGGGTGAAAATCGCATAAGTAACCTTAGAAGTAATATTCGGTAATTTAATAAAATCAAGTGTTCTACTAATCTTGTCGCTGTGAGGCTCGAGGTTATTGATAGGTCTCGGTTTGGTTTATAGCTAGGTCTAAGAAATCGGTCTAGTCCTTAAACATTCTCTTGTCTATTAAACCAAGATTAAAAACCATAGTTGCCTTAGACTTTCGCGATGTGAGGTAGATTGTCTTAATTAGGCACTTTCAAGAAACTAGAGGACTGTGAGGAAATCTAGAAAACCGTTAATCGTAACAGCCTAGGTAGTGCCACAAGAATCACCTTGAGAGGGATTGAGGGGCTTAGTTGGTATCTTAATAGGTTTAGCATTTAAAGATCCCGGTTCCATACCACAAAACTATCGAATAGAAATCCATCCCGAGTTAAACTTGCGTCTAGCCTAGGTAGTCTTCATCGCCACTGGTTCTAGTCTTCGTCCAAGTTCGTGTCTAATTATTTAGCATTATTTTAATATTTTATTTAGGATTTTAGAACCCCCCCCCCCCCCAATCAAATAAACAATTAGTTAAGTCGTGTCAGTCGTAGTCAAAATAGAGTCTTAGCGTAATCATTAGAGTCTCGTGGGTTCGATACTCGGACTTACTTTAGCTATACTACATTGACCGGTACACTTGCCAGTTGTGTGGTCTAGGTTTAGAGAGTCTTAGTTTTATAAATTTAAAACTTAGAGAGTCTAGTTTAGGGTTTAATTTAGTTAATTTAATTAGACCACTTTTAGCACATCAAGTTTTTGGCGCCGTTGCCGGGGATTCTTTGGCGATTGCGTTAATTACTTTGTTTGGACTTACTTGACATATTACGTGCTATTTGTTTGTTCGTTGAGTCGTAGGAGTCTAATTATATAAAAAATCAAAAAAATATTTTCTTTTTTGTTTTGTCGAGTCGGTTGTTAGAGTCATTTTACTTGTTTGTTTTCGGTTTTTGCAGTGGATGCCCCATACGCGCTCGCAGGGACCGCCGCCGCTTCCGTTTACAGTCAAGTCATCCGCTTCATCCGTTGCACCCGAGGTAAGTTCTTCTAGCTCTTCCTCTTCACCCCCACATCCCGACTTCACTCAGAAGCCATCACCACACGTTTCCCCTCCACCTTCCCGTTCTCGTACACCTAGTCCTCCACCCGCTATGGCGAACCGCACCGTTTACCAGCAGGCTACCACCGGTTTCACTGGCGCTACTTCACCCATCACCCTTCCAAACATCATGAATGATAGGTCCTGGCAGATTCCTTCCTACATCATGACAGCCATCACCAATTCATTCCAGTTCCATGGTCGTGACGACGAGGATGCACCCGCTCACATCAATCGCATCACTCGCCTTTGCAGCACCTTCTCCATCGAGGGGGTGAACCTTGATGCTCGATACCTTCAGGTTTTCCCGTTCTCACTTGCTGGACGCGCGGCCGTCTGGTTCGATTCTCAGCCAGCAGGCACCTACACTACTTGGGCAGGGCTTCGCGATGCCTTTTTAGTCAAGTACTTCCCACCAGCCAAGGCATCTCGCCTTCGTGACCAGATTCACTCCTTCCGCATGGAGCCTGATGGGCCGTACCACTTAGCCTGGGAGCGTTTTCAAACTCTGATTTCTCGTTGTTCTCAGCATGGTTTGTATGATTGGGCGTTAGTTGAAAAGTTCTACAATGGTCTTACTCCTGAGATTAGAGCTCGTTTCGATACTTCAGCTGCAGGGCAGCTTATGGGTAAAAAGACAGTGAATGAGTGTAATGATTTGTTTGAGAGTTTCACCCATTCCGATATGGACTACAGCGCTACCAGCAGGACTTCCATTCCTGTGCGTACCTCCTCGGCCGGTCGAGGGGTACACCAAGTTAGCTTGGATCCATCGGTAACTTCTGTTATAGAGGGGATGAAATAAGAGTTAGAAGAGATCAAGAAGAAAGTTGATAGGTGTGAGGTTTGTAGGGGAGGTCATGATACGATAGAGTGTCCCACACTTACGTTAGAGCAGGTTGAGTTCATAGCGGGTCAGTCTAGGGGTCAATTTAGTAATAATAATAATAGTTTTAACCCCAGCTAGTAGGGTAGTGGTAGTAGTAGTGGATATCGCCCTTCTGGCAATCCCCCTGGGTTTCCATCTAGTCAGTATCAAAATAGGGGATCTGGTTTATATACGAGTGGTAGTGGTTCAGGTTCGAGTGGACAGTTTGCTAGTGGGGGGTCGAATCAAGAGAGTCAAGGCAATGGCAAGGCTTTCGAGGGGAGTTTGAGTAGGATGGAGGAGATGTTCACTCAGATGATGACACAAAACGCCCAATTGATAACGCAAAATCAGGCGACGCAGAAATCCCTAACTGATTTTGTTAAAACTCAAGATCAAATTAATAAGAGTCACGATCTTCAGCTTAAAAATCAAGAGTCTACCATTTTAGATCTTAAGAGAACAGTGACTGATATAGCTAGGCAGTTGAGAGAATCCCCTCCTGGTCAGTTTTCAGGTACCACTCACCCGGCTGACCATTCTGTGAAAGCAATCCCTACTTGTAGTGGGAAGAGTCTAGGGGAGGTCGTGAGAGAGAATGTTGAGTTAGGGAGTGATAATGAGGTAGATGAGGAGATAGAGATGGAAAAGCCCGGTAAAGTGCAACATAGGCTAGGCCCAGCAAGTACCGCACATACCAAGGAGCCCCAAGTTGAGAAGAAAGTAGAGAAGCAACCGGTTAGGGTTAGGCCACCGCCCTTATTTGATCCCTCCCGTCTTCCCTTTCCCGCCCGCTTTAAGCAACAACAATACGTTAGGGAGAACGAGAGATTTCTTGAGATGTTCACCCAGTTAAAAGTAAATCTTCCGTTCATAGAGGCCCTGCGGTCCATGCCCAAATACGCCAAGTTCCTTAAGGATTTTCTCAAGCATAAGGATAGGTTAGGTTAGGTGAGTGTTCTAATACTCCATTGAATGGAGATTGTTCTGCGGTGATCTTAAACAAACTTCCTGAGAAACTCACTGATCCGGGCATATTCACGATCCCATGTTTGTTTGGTGGTGATGTTAAAAACCACGCGTTGGCAGACCTTGGTGCTAGTATTAATTTGATTCCATATTCATTTTACGAAAAAACTAGGCCTTGGTGATTTGAAGCTAACTCGTATGACTCTCTCGTTAGCAGATAAGACCGTTAAGTACCCTAGGGGGATTGTAGAGAATTTGTTAGTGAAAGTGGACAAGTTTGTCTTCCCGACGGATTTTGTAGTGCTAGATATGGAGGCCGATGAAAACGTACCGTTAATTTTAGGGCGGCCGTTCTTGAACACTGCTAAAGCGCTTATAGATGTCTTCTTAGGCACAATCACACTTAGAGCGGGCGACAAATCAGTAGTTTTCAAGGTGACGAATGCAAGAGGGTTGAGTGATAGAGTCGAGGCGGTAGCGTTAGTGGGGGAGAGTGAGAGGGTTGAGAGTGATAAAGAAGAGGTGGTGTGTGATCCAAGTCTAGAGAAGGTGATAGAAGCCAAGTGTGGGGATCCACCTGATAGGAGAGTAGAGGAGTTAGAGGAGAGATTGCTGAGATTAGAATTTAAGATAGAAACGCTGAGCAAGGCTCAGTGTGGGGATATGAGAGATGTCGGAAATGTTAGGTATGATAGTGCTACAGCCCGTGAGAGTGTGTATGGAGGTGATAGAAGCCAAGTGTGGCGACTCTACAGCCGGAATGCCTCTGGGTTAGGGAAAGCAACGTCTACGCTCGAAAAAAAGAAAAAAAGATGAAAAAGCGATGAAAAAAAAAGATAATTATGAGAAAAAAAAAGAAATAAGAATAGATTTGATTTTAAACTCTCCTGGTCTTGGTATAAAACGGTTAGGAAATAACCCAGTGGTTGTTCCTTTTGTCCTATAAGCTTGAGGGGGGATTAGGTGGACTTGCAATTCTTAGCGTGAGACCCTAGGTAGATTGACCGAACTTGAACTAAAATCGCATGATAAGGGTTTGGAACCGGGTTTGGGTTTAAGAGGATACGTATACTTGCAATCGCGGCTAACACAAGTTCCGATTTTAATAAGTAACTAAGCTTTTGTCCCGAATAATTATTCCGTCTATGATTTCGTTTTGCATAATTCTTTTTCGGGGACGAAAAAAGGTTAAGTGTGGGGATATTTGATGTAGGGTAAAATACACATATTTGTCCCGTGTAAGTTGTATAATTATTGTATAGTTTTTATTTAGTTTTAGTATTATATTATATTATTTTGTGTTGGGTCAGGTCCTGGTGCAAATGGAGCGAAAACGAATAATAAATAAATAACCAGTCAGTTGAGCAGAGTAGAATGTCACTAACCGAAGTAAAAATTGAAGCTATTTCCTGTGATTGGGCCAAGGCCACCTATCTATGTATTATAAAGTTCAAAAGCCTATATGGCTATATATTTGTTGGAGGGGTGTGATAAATATACCCATCACAAGGATTAATATACTCAAAAGTCAAATTATGTAATGATTTTGTAATGATTAACTACTTTATTATATTACTAGGTTAGTTCCCCGTGTGTTACACCGGTTGAGCAATTTAAACTATATAGTATAGATATTTCTTGTAAATGCAAAACAAAGACAGAGACATTTACATACCATATTGACATAAATGAGTTAATATAAATGTAGCCCATCAACTCGTACATATTAATTAATGTCGTAGAGTTCGATAAGACGGCTCTAATGTCGGTTTAATGAGGTCAATCCAAGTCTATTTGATACCCTTTGTACGACTTCTTATTTTTTGAATCTTTGTATTTAATTCTAAGGGTGGAGATACAATAGGAAGTTTATTTGGCTAGGAAGGCTAGGAAGTGATCTTGACCATCCATTAAGTTAATCAAGGGCTAAGATTAAATTCTGGAAATTAAAAGGAATAAAAGAGGCGCGTGAGTTTGTTTAGGGGCATTCTAGTCAATCCAAGGCAATAGTTTCTCTCTCCTCCAATTCCCCCCCATTTTTTAAACGTTAATAACTCTTTCATACGACATTATTTTTTTATAAAAATTGCACCAAAAAAACGAGCGTTTTTTTATCTTTAAAACGAGTATACTATTGCTATATTTTCAAAAAAAAAATTTAAAACCCAGTTACGTAAAACGCAATAGAAAAACCCCCAGTTACGTAAAACGCAATGAAAAAAAACCTAAAAAATGACATTTTTCTAAAACGCAATGCACCAAAAACACAAAGAAATGTCTTATTTGTAAAACGCAATAGCCAGAAAACACAAAGAAATGTGTTATTTCTAAAACGCAATAGCCTAAAAACTCAAAAAAAAGTGTAGTTACCTAAAACGCAATGCATAAAAAGTATCCCACCTTCTTTCAACATGTATTGCGTTTTCTGGAGAGAGGCTGCCACTTTCTGCATCTCTATTGTAACCTCAAACATTCAACTCCTAGCTGCGATAACAGTTCGTGAAGCTATTATTGTTCGATCAAGAATAATACATTACTGCAGAATACCTTCTTGAATTAAGTCCATTACTGCAATTGATTGTTTTATGTTAAAGCTTATAATACAATATATATGTAGCCTGCTCTATTACATAAAACGCAATAAATCTTCCAAGAGCATGAGAAACTGTCAACAGGTTCCAACTGTTTAAAAAAACCCACAGTTACCTAAAACGCAATGAAAAAAAAACCTAAAAAATGACATTTTTCTAAAACGCAATGCACAAAAAACACAAAGAAATGTCTTATTTGTAAAACGCAATAGCCAGAAAACACAAAGAAATGTGTTATTTCTAAAACACAATAGCCTAAAAACTCAAAAAAAGCGTAGTACCTAAAACGCAATGACTAAAAACACTTAAAAATGTGTTTTTTTCTAAAATGCTATAGCCAAAAAACACATAAAACTCTCTTATTTCTAAAACGCAATGGACACATAAAACTGTCTGTGAACTGTCTGAATTGTCTACGAATTACTGTCTTCGAAATGAGCCAATTTACAGAAAATTAATTTTTCTGATGCATTTTTATTACAGCAATTTAATCGAAAAAAAAATTCCAACCCCAGCCAGGGGCTCTGCCCCTTGGACCCCGCCAGGGGCTGCCGCCCCTGGGACCCCGCTACCAGGGGCTGCCGCCCCCGGACCCCCGCCAAGATTGTAAAACGCAATGACTATATCAAAAACCCAGATCGTAAAAATGAAATTAAAGAATTTCTTACATGGATTGAAGTGATTTCTTCAACAATTGATGAATTTTGAATGATTGAAACACTTATCAGTGCTCGAATCGAACGGATCGAGTGATTATCTTCAAAATCACCCCGGAAAAACTCATGAGATTTTGTATGAAATTAAACTGGGTTTTCTAAAAAAAGCTGAAGAACATGTTGATCGGGTGTTTGAATCATTGATTGGTGACGAAAATCGCACTATAATGTAGTGATTATTGAGATAGAAAGTGAAGAAATGGATGAAGATGATGGGTTTTGAAAAATGGTGGGTTTTGATGGTACTGGGTTTTGAAAAGGAAGAAGAAAGGGTTGGATTGACTAAAATACCCTTCCTCTTTATTTTAAATGTTGCCACATGCCCTAATCCTATTGTTTCCTAGACTTCCTAGCCAAAATAAACTTCCTATTTGATCTTTTCCCATAACGTATTATTAATATTATTGATAATAATTTTAGTTATATATATCAATAATATATTATATATATATATATATATATATCTATACTATATATATATATATATATATATATCTATACTATATAATAAAAGAAACCTGATTTGGGACACATGTCATTCAATTAGGGCATCAATAATTTATTGATAAATTTTAAATTTTAAATTAAAAACATTTAAATATTATATTAAAATTTTATTTTGATTGTAATTAACATATATTTATTTTAAACAAATGGATCATATTATTATATACTATTCATATTAGCTCACTTAATATATTGCAATCACGAATTTATATTTATATTTATAATTTATATTTATAAATATAACAATTGATGAAGCCTCTTAGGAACAGTCCCCGCTTCCAGGTGGCTTTTAACCGGCATCTGCCGGTTCCCAGCTACTTCTTCAAAAAGCCATCTTCAATCTTAGCAAAACCCCAAACTCAACCAAATCACCTTTCCGAACCGTTGAATCTGATTGAAATCCATTTGCATTTCTTCATCTAATTTCATTTATGTTCAGGATGATCAGATTCAAGTTCAAGCGAGAGAGAGAGCGTCAACGGAAGGGGATCCGGTGCCGACGACTGACTTGCAACCCTGTTTCGGTCACCATCTCTGTCTTCTAGCCCTTTGTTCCAGCGGCCACGGTTGTGGTAGACACCGTAGGCTGATATGATGGACTCAAACCGAACAGACCATGATGGTGGCGACGTTACCGGTAGCGCCTAGGGTTCCAGCAAAACTCCGGCGAGTTATATCTGTCGTTCATGTCCCGTTTTGGTGTAGATCGGCAAACGCCGAGGTACCAACAATGTGGTAAGTTCCAACCCTATTGCTTCCTTTACGACGACGTGAGCGACTCTGGTTTCTAGCAAGTTAGATGCTTAGGAAATGAATCTTGGTTATGTGTTGAGGAACTATTGTAGAATTTGATGTTTTACCACATACTCTGTGCTTCTTTAACAGTGGAAGAAAAATTTGGATAATTTGCAAGAGATGGTAATTGTATTATTAGAAAACAAACCAGGTGCACAACTATGTCGTATTTATTACATAGTCTGCAGTCATGTGTAATATTCCTCATAAATAAATGACATGGCTATGTTCATGATAGTCACATACCCAAGTGATTAAGGTTAGGCAAGTAGCGAGAGTATCAACGTATATTTAAGCACCGCTGACATATACATTAGAATTGTTATTACTACACATCTCTATGTGATACGTATGGATATAGATCCGAATCGTCATCTCACAAGGTTGTTGGTAATTAGACTCGAGGGTATGGAGAGCCTCATCCCCAAGGGGATGGGCCGCCACGTCACCACCACGTAGGCGGGGCTTGAAGGGGATGGACCTTGGGGGTGGGGGATGAGCCCCTTTATGTATATATATGTATGTATGTATGTATAGGTATATGTGAGAGGAGGCCCGTCAAGACCGGCGAGTGGCAGCCGCTTGGGACTAGCCGTGTTACTTTCTATAAAAGCTGCTTTTAGGTTGTAGTACGTATGCTGGTGAAAAATCTTGATTCCGACACTCATTATCATGTTAAATTGGTTTCTCAAATAGGTCAGTGTACTCAGTCGGATGTGGGTTAGGAGGAAAATTAGGGCATGGGACGAAAAGCGATGAGAAACAGCCAAGACTGATAGAACAGTTTCAAACTTTAAACCTACAACCGATGGTGGTTGCAGCCGGTGCATGGCATGCAGCCGTGGTTGGGAGTGATGGCAGGGTGTGCACATGGGGCTGGGGCCGATACGGTTGTTTAGGCCATGGGAATGAAGATTGTGATTCGGTTCCAAAAGTGGTTCAATCTTTAAGCAATGTAAAAGCTGTACATGTTGCTACAGGGGATTATACCACTTATATTTTCTATTCTTCATGTAATTTTATCCAACGTATAACTATTATCATCTCTTATTCGTGTCAAGTATAAATATATTTTTTTGAACAGATGAAGAAAGGTTTGACCCTTAATTTCTAATTCATGTCAAGTATAAATATATTATAATCTCACCATATATATCATATAACCTTTGCAAAATATATATATCAGATTTATTTGACAATAAAATAAGAAATAATATATATCAATAATTTATTGATAAATTTTAAATTAAAAAAATTTAAATATTATATTAGAATTTTATTTTGATTGTAATTAACATATTTATTTTAAACAAATGGATTCATAATTATTATATATTTTAAGCACGTTATTTAATCTTTTCAAATTTCTGTTAGTTGTGATCCGTGGGCGTTGATTAAGATATTGCCTTGGACACATTATTTCAATTCCAGTTGTTAAAAGCCGGACCATTTTTTTATTGGGCCTTGTCACCTGATTCAAAACGTTATCGCTATCAAAATAGAAGAACATATCATGTTTTTTTAGATAAGTTTACCATGTCAAATAAGTAATATGCATATTATCTATGTCACATAGAAAACATCATGTATTTTTAGATAAGTTAGATATTTGTTTTTAAAACAAGGTAAACTCTTAACATACATATTTTTTCCTATTGTAACTAAGATGTAGAGGTTTGTGAAAGGTATCTTCACATTCGGAATGTCATAACTTTTTTTTTATATTGGTTTATAGCTTTGAATACGAGCATACCTTATATTAATGTTAATGATAGCGAAAGTGAGGAAACTATATTTGGATGGTAGAAAATATAACATTATGCCAACATTGACCCGTCAGAATAAACTATTATCAAATAAAATCAGACACGTTACCTTTGAACAAGAAAATGTCACAATAAATATTAGTAGTGGTACAAAATTTTAAGTTCCTATGACAAATCCTAAAACAAATAACAGATCATATTATTATGAATGGCTATACAAACTTCGATATTTATTTCGTATTTGGTCTGCATATTACTCTATATTATATATACTTAGATCATATTATGAACATATTTTTTTATTTCACATTATAATTATGATTCACCCCGTGTATTACACGGGACAATAACCTAGTGTGTGTATATATATATATATATCAATAATATATTTAGTCTAACATATTAATATGAGTAAACTTCCGTTTTGCTCCCTGTGGTTTGGTCACTTTAAAGATTTTGCCCCAAACCTTTAAAAATAGCCATTTTACTCGCTGATGTTTTGGTTTTGTTGCCAGTTTGCTCCCTGCGGGGAGCAAAACGGAAAAACAAACAATTTGGATGGAGTTAGAGGCGGGGAGCAAACTGGCAAAAAAACCGAAACATCAGGGAGTAAAATGGCTATTTTTAAAGGTTTGGAGCAAAACCGTTAAAGTGACCAAACCACAGGGAGCAAAACGGAAGTTTACTCTATTAATATTATTATGAATTTCGAAACTTGTTTAGCTAGGATTTAAGATTCTATTGAAGTTTTAGTTTAACAATAGGTTATTGAATTAATAATAAGAATTTGTATTAGATTAGATTAAATATTATTATTATTTGTATTAGATTAGATTAAATATTATTATTATTAGTATTATTAATAATTTTAATCAATTAAATGAGAGAATGACAAGTGTCCCAAAACAGGTTTCTTTTATTATATAGTATAGATTTTATTATAAAGTAAAAAATAATAATTATGTTTTATTATAAAGTCAAAAGTAATGATTATGTTTTTTATCTTATTTTTTTATAATACTTTTGTTACTTTTTATATTTTGTTATACTATTATTAGTATTAATATCAATATTAATAAATAAATAATCTAGACACTTTATTATAAATACGAAAGTGAAAAAGTTAATTATAAATAACTAATCTCTAATAAAACACTAAACGTGCAAACATTAAAACATTTAATCCCCTATATCGACAAAACCACTTTCACGACGATAAAGTTGGGTATATAATTCTAGACGCCACCTATACATGATCTCCCATCCAGCCGCATACATGCTAATGTTGCGAAAATTCCAATAAGGCGTGATTGTAGGCACCTCCTTGTAATTCCACCATGACATAATGGTTCTCGTCATTTACTAGGACAATTGTAAGAGCTCTGTGATGTTGAATCTCTTCTGGACCACTCCAAAACGGGAAAATAGTGAAACTGTCTGACATGCTTAAAGAATGGACGATTACACCAAACTTATTGGCAATTAGAACACCTACTTCAGGCATTTTCATCCAGTGTTCTCTTGGACAAGGCGACCCAAAGAAACACAAGTCATGATATAATGAATTTACATCCCTGAAAAAAATGCCCGCGTAGATATGATATCGATTTTGTAACTCTTCTCTTATTTGTTGTCGAATGTACTCTCATGTTCATCAAGCCCGAGGCAAATCATTTGCGTTGTGTTAAGATATACATGTTTACTACTATTAACTGTAGTGCTGAATTGTGCATTTACTATTATAAATAAATCAAGTTATTTCTAATATTAGAAATGGTTACTGAACTATCTATTAAATAAAAATGAATTATCAATAAAAAATTTAATATAAATATGGTGTACATTGTACAGTTTGACACATAGTTGAAGTTGAACATAGTATTATTATATCTCTCCTGCCCGTAATATTGTGGAAGAAAGTATATAATATGCGTTCTTTATTTGTTTCATGTTGATTTAATGAAAATGTGGATATCATGTTATCTTCCGCATATAACAAAATTAACAGCCTGTAATAAGCAAAAATGTTTTTGTGTGATTCATACTAGTGTACTGAATATATATAAACAGAGAGATGGACTTTATATTATATGCATATTTATATGGACTTTATAACAAGAAACCACAACCAAAAAAATATATACTCAGATCCAGATAGAGAGAGAGAGAGGTGAGAGAAACAAAATATGAAATAAGTAAAAGAAGTGACAAAAGTATTATAAATTAAAATAATATAAAAATATAATTATTAGTTTTGTCTTTATAATAAAATAATATATTAAAGTAGTTAATTATTACAAAGTTGACTAATTTGGTAGGTTTATAATTAGGGCTGTCCAAACTGCTCGACGATCGAAGATCGCTCGACGATCGCTCGAAAAATGCTCGTTCGATTCCCGCTCAGTTTGTAAATGAGCCGATCGGATCGGTTCGATTCAAATTCAATCCGAGCATGAGCATAGCTCCGCTCGCTCGTCGATCGCTCGGTTTCGCTCGAATTATTTTTATTAATAATTAATATATATATTTATATTATAGATTTTATAGATAAAAACCCAAAAAAATATAATAGCCCAAAAAAAACTAAAAGCCCAAATAACATTCAACCCAACTTAATATTTAATATATAAATCTAAGTATCTAACCCTAAATCTATTCTTCCCTAATCAGTCGTATTCAAATTGCCGCTCTAATCTCGGTCTCACTCTCCGGTCTCCACAGTCACAGACTCACAGTCTCTGTCTCCGACCCTCTAATCTCCGACACACATATCGCCACTGTCTCTAGTCTTCAATCTTCGGACGGTCTTCAACAGTTCTTCAATCTGCTGTTTTTTTTAATCTGCTGTTTTTTTAATCTGCTGTTTGGTATGTTATGTTTCTGTTTGGTATGTTTGTTATAGTAGCATAGAGAAAGATGGAGATCGATGACATTCGACAGTTGGCAAAATTTTGATGTAAGCATGGTTGGTGATTAGCTGTTGTTTGTCCCAGGTCCTTTCTAGCTTCTTGCTAGTTGGGCCTGGTTGGTTGTATTCGCACTTTATTCTGTGTTGCTTTTGTATTCGCACTTTATTTTGTGTTTCTTATGTATTCGCACTTTATTTTATGTTGCTTTTGTATTCGCACTTTAAGTTAGAATTTGTTTTTGTTGAACGAAGCCTTATTATTCAATCGAGCGAAAACGATCCGCTCGCTTTTTTTTAGGATTTGATAAAAACCGAGCGAAACCGAGCCGATCGGATCGGTTCGATTCAAATTCAATCCGAGCATGAGCATCACTTTTGCGATCGGTTTTACAAATTTGATCCGCTCGGATCGGATCAGTTGTAATTCAATCCGAGCATGAGCAGACCCTCGATCGGATCGGATCGGATCGTGAACACCCCTAGTTTATATAGATCTTGAAAATAGAAATAGATTAATAAGGTTTATACACCTTTTTTTGGGATCTCAAGAACTTTGGTTTTACCAAACGAATGTATAAATCGGTTCCTTTAAAAGGAAAGTCAAAAGAAGCATTTCACATTACAAATATTGTATTCCTGTGTCGTATACTTTGTGCCCCCAAACGAAAGCTATTGACATCTTTAACTATACTTCATATTACCAATTTACCACAACTATTGTCATCTTTAACTACACCTCATATTACCAGTGGCCTACAACCCTTCTAGTTTCATCTTTAATTAATAAAACATCCACTCAAATATATATATATATAGGGGGTGGGGTTCTAGAGTGAACACTAGTGTATTTACGAACTGAGTGAACAAATCCTGGTCATTGATCTACACACGTGTATGTCCAGGATCTCATCATCAAATCGTAAAATACACTAGTGTATTTCAACATCAAATCTTGACCATTGATCTACACACATGTATGGTCAGGATTAGTTCACTCAGTTCGCAAGTTACACTAGTGTTCACTCTTGAACCTAATCCTATATATATATATATATATTGTACTGTACAAATGCGCTTATCGTACATTACGTACGCTACAATCTCAACTGTCAGATCATCTTCCCCGCATTGAAAATCGCATGTTTTTTTTTGTAATAATTTCGCATGTGATAATTTTGATGAAATAGCAGGTTGTTTTTTGTAACAATTTCGCATGTGGTAATTCAATTTCGCATGTGATAATTTTGATGAAATAGCAGTTTGTTTTTTTGTAACAATTTCGCATGTGATAATTCAATTTCGCATGTGATAATTTTGATGAAATAGCATGTTGGTTTTTTTGTAACAATTTCGCATGTGGTAATTCAATTTCGCATGTGATAATTTTGATGAAATAGCATGTGTATAATCTGTGTGTGTGTTACTGTTCATCTTCTTCGATTGTTGGTCGATCATTGTCAGTCTTCTTCTGTTTGACCCTTACAACTCCCAAATTAGTAGTTCTTATTATCGATATCGCACCAAAAGGAACGAAGGGAGGTTGGGGAAGAAGAATTTCAGGTTTTTGAATTTGATTTAGGGTTTGATTTTGAACTATCATCGGTCAATTACAGAGATTTATGACCTCGCAATGACGTTTTTAACCTTCCTGGTATTATTTAGATATATTAAAATGATTAATTTAATCATTTAAATTAGTTTCGCCCGCGTTTGATCGATTGAAGATCGTACGGCTGAGGGCATCGCGTACATAATGTAGGATAAGAGTTATTGTACGTTAACCGGCCTCTCTCTATATATATATATAGAGAGAGAGAGAGAGAGAGAGAGAAACGGGATCAGGAGAAAACGCCCAAAAGTGTGAGAACGCATCCTGGCCCAACACGTGTCACGCGACATAGATAGGGGCGGAGGGGCTTTTTTGTCCATTCATATTCTTTTTTTTAAACGCGTGTCACATCACCTTTTCATTTTTTGGCGTTTAACAAATACACGGCGTTTTTATTGTTTTTAGTCAGAATCATAGTAAACATTTTGGCGTTTTAACTAAGTAGGATGCAGGCCTATAATGTGACAGACAATTATGACGTTTTGAAAAGATAAACTTCAATTTTCCATGTAGTGGCTTTTAATATAATAATTGTTTTTTGGCGTTTTTATATAGCAACGTGCTTTGCTAGCATCCGTTCTCACAGTTTTCACACCATCAGGCGTTTTGGTGTTTGTAGTTTTTGGCGTTTTATATTAAAATTTTTTTGTTAGTAGAGAATTAGATAATAAAATCAGAGAATTAGATAACAAACAATAGAAAATGAAAAAAAATAAAAATTATAATCTAATTTCTCTTCCAAATCTTCACTCTCATCAGCCTCTTCTACTTTAACTTTTTTGGCGTTTTGAACATGTTTTGAATACCTTATGTAGATCCGTATTTTCCTACATAACGCTCGTCTTCATTAAGGGTAAAAGGGTCTTTTACTTCTCTTTTTCATGAATATTTGTCCATCTCATTCACCAAAAGCTTATAGAGATACCCTCCTTAGAGTAGAATCCATTCAGTGAAACTTCATTCAGAACAATACTCAATATAGAAGAAATGAGGTTCCGCATCTGTGGCTTTTTTAAGTAACTTTTTTGGCGCTTTAAAGTGAATGGTTTCTTGGAAAGATGGCGTTTATTTTGGTTTGTGATCAGTTGATTGTGTAGAGACGTCTCTCTTATAGGATGTTTTTGGCGCGTAGTTTAGCCGGGATTTTTATTTATAATAAATGATATTAATAAAATAGCCGTCTTTTCAGTTACTGTATTTATTTTTTACTCTTTTTGTTCAGCTTTTTATGAGTTTTTATGGTCATAGACATTCCATCTTTCAAGTTTGGCGTTTTTTAATGGCTTTAAGTAGTTTTTGGCGTTTTTTTTTTCATTTTTAGTTTTTAATAATACTTCTCCAAATTACTTTTATTATAGGTTTGGAGTTTTTACCGTTTTACTGCACTATGGCGTTTTACTGCATTATGGCGTTTCCCAATCTTTATGACTTTTTGGCTCTTTATTAAACTTTTTTATTTTTAGTCGAAAAATACATAACAAACAACAGAAAAGGAAAATTAAAAAACTGAAAATAGAAACAATTCATCTTCCAAATCTTCACTGCCATCAGTCTCTTTCTTCTTTGAAACATGTTCACTGGTGGTTTGGCTTTGTCATGCTTGTGTTTTTGTGGCCATTTGGAAATACAATATGACATGAGCTTTTTGTTTGGATATGTATCTTCAAAGCACTCATCAGTGTCATTCGTCTATTCATGCCATTATAATATTCATCAATAACAAAACACAAAAAATGACATAAGTCTGACACCAGTATCTTTTTCTTGAAGTTTTGTCAATCTCATTCAGGAAAATGTTATTTGAGTCACAGCACCTCAGGAAAGAATGCATTCTGCGAAACTTTGCGTAGAACAATATTGAATATACCAAAAACGATTTTTGGCATTTTTGGCGTTTTACTGAGGAAATAGTGTATCTGAAAGAAACGTCCATTTTTTGGAAAAATTTTTATATTTGAGAGTTTTGGTGTTTTCTAAGATGAATGGTATATAGTAAAATATGGCGTTTTTTGAGTAGGTGTGTTTGATGTTTTGGAAATTTTGGCGTTGTAAGATGAATGGTATATAGTATAAATTATGGCGTTTCAGGTTGGGGGGAGGTGTGTTCTTATGTATGAGAATGTTTTTTTTTATATAGGGATACGTTTTGGCCAGTAATGGCGTTTTATTCATTACTTTGGCGTTTAGCTATAGAAGTGTAAAGACCTTTTTACTCTTAATGAAGCGCGTCCACTCAATAGAATTCGTGTTATTTACGAAAATGCCACCGCGTCAATCTAGTACATAGATTGTTTTGATCGGACGATCTATAAGCGTTCTCACCGTTCTCACACTTTCCACCGTTTTCTCTAAATCCTGACCCTTGAAAAAGTATATCGTACATTACGGCTTAACGTACTTCACGTACAACAACGTGCGTGATTTGTTCTATAATATGCGTGATTAATGTTTTCAATATGCGTGATTATTGTGTTTCAACATGCGTGATTTTGGATTTTTGAGTATAACGTGCGTGATTTTAAAATGAACGTGCGTAATTACCTGTCGTACGTGATGTACGTTAAGCCGTAATGTACGTTAACCTTCCTCTATATATATATATATATATATAATGTAAGTATCTATGGAAAACTCATTTAATCTAGAAAACTTAGGAAACCTGAATTGTGTGGACAAGATTGATCCACATCATATCTTTAAAACACATGTTAAAAGGGCAAATTGGTCATTTGTTCAAGCCATCACTTCACCCTCTTCCCCATCCCATCAAGTCACATTTATTACCCATCAACTCATCACCTTTTTAAACCAAAAAATATATACAGAACCTCCATTTCTTTCTTCCTTCTTCATCCTCCCTTCCTTTCTTCTTCAAAAACCCTAACTCCATTGTTTTCTTCCATCTTTCATGGCTGATTTTCAGGCTTATTCTCCTAGCCGTGTATTCCGGAACAACTTCATCGGCCATGAATCACCGGCGGTTTACTTCCAGCAGGCATCAGGTTCTTCAGGTATGTGGATGAATCAAAAATTTGTTCTCTTTTTTTTAGAAGACAATCATGTTTTTTTTTTTTTGTTCCTATTCTTCTTTTTTTAGGAGTCAGTCATCTTCTTTTCTGGGTAATCGTCTACTTTTGGTTCCTGTTCTTCATTTTTTATGAGTCAATCATGAACACCCTTCCATTTACATGTTTGTTGGTGTTGCGGATTAGATGATTTGTTTTTGGATTCTTTTGTTTAACTTATTTGAAGTTTTTTTCACATTTTTAATATCTTGCACAACCAAGCAACCAATTTGTATTTTCTTTTTGTTTTGTTGGTGTTTGAAACCCATTACTATACAAGTTTATGATTTATGGTATAATCAGGTGTTGGACATATTAGAGATGAGAACATGCAGCCAGAGGTAGAACTTCAACAGTCCCACTTTCAGATGTTTTCACCAAATGAAGAAGGTTTTAACATTTAGATTCAAAAGCTTTTTTTTCTAAAAAAAATACCTTATTCTTTTTTTTCTAATTACCGCTGCAAACTCGATTTTCAGATATGTGGAGTGATGAGTATGACGAGGAATCACCGCTACGCGCACGAGCTAACGACAGAGGGAAATTCCCGCTAAATGGACCTGATGTTCATGAAGGTTATCTTTAACCTTTTTGGCAGCATGAAACCATAAATATTTTTGAAAAATATTCATTCGTAACATTGTAAAATGTGTTAGCACTGCAATAAAAGTGTTAGCACTGCAATAAAAATAACTTTTACGTTTGTATTTTTTTTTTTAAATATGCATTGTTTACAAGTCTCATATGCATTGATCAAGGTAACACGTACACATTACACATGTAACATGTGTTACAACCTTACAGAAAATTAAAAAAATCCATGATGGTGTTACAAAATGCAGCCCTTATGACAAGGTTTTCCAAAAAAGATACATTTTATGTTATTTTTCAAAATTACTCAGTTGTAACATGTGTTAAATATGTAGCCGTTATGTTTTTTTTGGAAAAAGATTCAGTTTTTGTTTAATTTACACATTTTATATACAGATGAACAAGGAACTACCCGCTACTTTGTAACTCAGACCCCACAAGGAACCAAACATTGGACTCCTATTGTTGACAAGGAGTTCCATCCCGTTCTTGGAAAATCATATGACACATTTGAGGAGCTTATTGCAATGTATAAGGCATACGGATATCAAGCTAGCTTCAATGTAAAAAAGGCGCAAACGAAGGTTTGGAATGGGTATGCGACGCACAAATACCTGAGGTGCTCGAAAGCTGCTAAACCGCAACAGAAAAGGACGTTCGACACTCTCTGTGAGTCTTTGGTGATGACCAACAGGTAAAGTACATTCACACACACTGATTGCAAGGCGTAGATTCTTGTCCTCATCACGCAAAACCCTACTCGTTTTGTTGTACACAACTGGATTGATGTGCATAATCACCCCCTTATTGACCCATTCAACCGCGACCTTTCAAAAATATCAAGAAAACTCCCATTTGCAACGCAACAATTTATTCACCGAATAAGCATTAATCGTATTAGTCCGGTCAAGGCCCACAGGTGCCTTGTAAGTATTAAAGGTGGTCATCACAACGTGCATGGTACTCCCGACGACTTTAAAAACTTTAGCCAGAAGTTGAGGATATTTATAGGTAACCGAGATGCTCAACTTTTTCTGGACCGCCTTCGTGATCGAAGGGAAAGTCTTCTAAACTTCTACTATGACTTTGTTGTATCTGATGGGAAATTGAATGTTGTGTTTTGGGCTGATGAGATCTCCAAGCTAAACTACAAGGATTTTGGGGATGTGTTAGCGTTCGATGCTACTTACTAGACAAACAAGTTAGTAGATATATTACACCTAATATATGGAACATGATTTACATGTGTTACACATGTAGCTCTTACGTTACAACCTTTTCTGTTACTTCAAAACAATTTGTAACATGTGTTACAGATCTGTCTTTTTTTAATTTTCAGATAGTTGTACATGTGTTACACATGTAACCCTTACTCTAAGTGGTTCTGGAAAAAAAGATAAATTCATTGTTATTTCAAAACGATAGGCAATTCTAAGATGTGTTACACATGTTAAAATTGTCCATTGTTTTGAAGTAACAATATGCATTTTAAAAAGATTCCTTTATTCTTATTTCAAAACATCAGGTAGTTGTAACGTGTGTTACACATGTAGCTCTTGTCTTACAATGTCTACTAACAAACGTTAGGCGTATTACATGTGTTACACATCTAACTATTAAGATAAATGGTTGTGAAGAAAGATATCTTTACTGTTACTTCAAAACAATAAGCATCTGTAACATGTGTTACAGATCTGCATTTTTTACATTTCTGACACCTTTACATGTGGGCCTTCTAAGATGTGTTATAGATGTTAGAATTATCTATTGTTTTGAAGTAGCAATAGGCATTCTTACATGTACCTGCATAATGTTGTGAAAAAAGATTCCTTCATTGTTACTTCAAAACATTAGGTAGTTGTAACATGTGTTACACATGTAGCTCTTATATTACAATCTTTCCTAATATGTGTAACACATGTTACAATTGCTTATTGTTTTGAAGTAACAGTAAAGATATCTTTTTTCATTGTTACTTGAAAAGAATAGGTAGTTGTAACCTGTGTTACACATCTTAAAATTGTCTATCTTTTTCAAATAACAACAGGCATTGTGACATGTATCTGGATAATGTTAAGGGTTCAAATAAGAATATGCATTTTATTTTGAGTTTTGACACTTGTTACATGTCTTACCCCCGACATGTAACATGATTTTGTGCTAACGGACCACCCTATTTGTTTCCTAGGTACAACATGATTTTTGTACCATTCACTGGTGTAGACAACCACATGCATTGTGTGACCTTTGGTGCTGGGTTGCTTTTAAATGAGACTGTTGAATCTTATAAATGGGTACTCCAAGCATTCCTGAAAGCATATAGGACTGAACCCCGGTTGATCTTAAGCGATCAGGACCCGTCGATGAAACATGCTATTCAACAAGTCTTTACAACGTTGATAGGACCGCAGATTGTTCATGCCTTGGTTTCACCCGCATAGGCTACCTATGTTGCCACATCTTTTGTGTGTATCGCTTACAACATGTTGATACGATCCCAGCCCAATACATCTCCGATAGGTGGCTGCGTGATATCTTGCCAAAGAGAGTGTTTTCCGTCCAGAGTCGTTATGGTGTAGACACGCAACCGCAGGACGTTATGCGATCTGAGATTATTGGCGTGGTCTCCGACTGTGTGGATGTTGTTCGAAACGATGTTGATTCACTTTCATCCTTGCTTGAACAGCTAAAACTCATCAAAATTAATTTGTTAACAAAGGGATCTATCCAGATGCCAGCCCAAGCACCAAGTGAGGATGTCTTAGAATAACTAATTGGGCATCCAAGAGAGAACGAGGTGGTAGTGAATAACCCTGATGTGGCGCACAATAAAGGATGTGGTAAACACCGTCGGATTACTGGTAGCAGCCACCAGCCAGCTCCAAAACCTACAAAGGCCGCTCGACTGTGCCGAACCTACATGAAGTACGTCACTGGCCATGATTCCCGTAATTGCAAAAAGATCACCGATCCCGATAGCATCAATCAGCCTCCCAACCCGAATGACATGGGGTCTTCATCTGCCCTTTAGTTGTATATGCTAGCTGACGACAATCGCTGACTATACACCAATTTTTGACACGTGTTATGTACGTGTAACAATATTTGGACTTTGCACCTCGATACAGTAGTAAAACTGTTACGTGTGTAACACGCATTATCCAATGGTTGTTTTTGTTTAGGTAAGCTACTTTTTAGAAGTTGATTGGTGAAGCTCAGTATGTTCTTCGTTACATAGTATAACGTATGTACGTTTCATGTGAAACATAAACAATATCCCGCTCGTGTTTCAACATGTATTTTGGTTGTAATTTGACAATGGCATGGTTGCCCTTAACTTGTTTTACTAGATGTGTATATTCTTGTGTATGGTACCACTTTTATATGTTACCTTTACCACTTTTTATGTTTAACGACCTATTTTTGTTTTTTTTAAAAGGGTGCACACCTGTAACCAATTCAGTAACGAATCAAACCATCAAGTATTACTTGTGTTACACACTGCTTTTATGCGATTACTTCGATTATATTAGATGACAATGATTCCCATGTGTTGCATATACTTTTGTAACATGTGTTACAAATCACATGTACTGGCATGTTTGGATGTATACACGTTACATATACTAAGTGTTTTATATATACCAAGTGTGTTTCATACACACATGTAACATGCATATGCCTTTGTGGTGCATATACTCATGTTACATGTATACGTATGTTATTCACTACATCGTATGTAATACATATTACTCATGTTACATGTATACGTATGTTATTCACTATATATGTGTCTTGTTTTTATTCACTACATCGTATGTAACACATGTTACTTACATGTATGTACTGCATTTACTTACTTAAGATGTGTAACACATGTTACAATTGCTTATTGTTTCCAAGTAACATTAAAGGTATGTACCTTGTTTTCTACTTCATCATGTGTAACACACGTTACACTTGTTAATGAGTATCAAAGGTTACAATTGAAAAAATATGTTGACCACCAAATGCTCGTCTACTACTTTTCTTACAATTGGTAATGAATAAAACATGTTAACTAATAACACATGTTAACTGATAACTGGTAACCAAATACATTTCCCACCATAACTGTTTAACATCCAGACACTAACATATTACAGAGAAGATCAGAATGGTAATATTGTATTTTGGGTTATGGCCATAATTTAAAATAAATAAAATTCGTGGTGACTACGATAGTTACAAAAACCACCACGCATATATCACTAGCCAGTTGACTTGTTATAAACAAAAGTTGTGGTACCTAAGATAACTACAAAAACCACCATAGATGTTCCCACAAAAACCGTAGAAAAGACAACACTACCACACTCAGCGCCCTCACCTGAGTGTTAGAGGGCGACAACAGAATATGAGTGGCATACTTCGTCCGCAACTTTCTCACCTCCTTCATTTTCCTGCTCCCATTTGTTAGAGGGAGACAACAGAATATGAGTGCCTTTCAAAGTGTTAGAGGGCGACAACAGAATATGAGTGGCATACTTCGTCCGCAACTTTCCTACACACGACCTCCCCTTCAGCTTCTTCTCTTTCTTCATCCCATTCATCGTCCGTTTCTTCGCCTACTTTCTTTCGCTTTTTCGGTATCTTACCAGTTTGCGATCTTGTTACTCTCTTTGTTGCTGCAAATAAAACAGGTTTAACACATGTTACTTAATTTCATTAAAATAAAACAGGTTACCTAATATGTTTTTGATAAAATAAAGTCAGGTTTAACATATGTTACCTATTTTTATATAAAATAAGACAAGTTTAACACTTGTTAGATAACTTGGAAAAAAATATGAGAGCTTAACACATGTTAACTAATCTGATAAAAATAATACAGGTTTAACACATGTTACATAATTTGATAAAAATAAGACAGGTGTAACACATGTTACACTAACATGTTTACCTAATAGGAGAGGTTTAACACATGGTAATAAGACAGGTTTAACACATGTTACATCATTTGATAAAAATGAGACAAGTTTAACACACGTTACACTAATATGTTTACCTAATCAAGGAGGTTTAACACATGATACCCTAATAAGAAGGTTTAACATATGTTATGCTAATATGTTTATATGCTTTTGAGTCCGGTTACTTGTACCCTAATATCAGACAGGTTTAACACATGTTACGCTAATATATTTATATGCTTTTGAGCCCTTAGACTTGTACCCTAATATCGGAGGTTTACCTAATTTGTTTTTGACAGAAAACAAGGCAGGTCTAACACATGTTACCTAATTTGTTTTTGATAAAAATATAAGACAAGTTTAACACATGTTACCTAATTTCATAAAAATAAGACGGGTTTAACACATGTTACGATAATATGTTTACAGATGTTTAACACATCGAACCCTAATAAGACAGGTTTACCTAATTTGTTTTCGATAAAAACAAGGTAGATTTAACACATGTTACCTAATTTGATAAAACTTTTCATACCTCTATGCTTTTGACTCTGCTCACTTCTGCTCCCCACTACAATTGGATGTTTGGCTACTCAAATGAATAACAACAACAACCGTTACACAAGTTACAGTCACCTAGCTTATCATATATACAAAATATAACATACATACCATTTCGCCCCGTAGCCGGCGGAGTAGCGCTGCTGACATCAATAGGACCCACTCCTATAAAAAAATTATGAAATGCTTTAATCAACCCAACTTACTACCTACGAAAACAATAGTCAATATAAAAAGAACAAACCAAATTTCCTTTTTTGTATTTCTGCGATTGGTGTATCCGAGTCCCAATCATCAATATCTGTAGCTTATTTCGAAAAAAAATAAGAATCAGAACCTAATAAATATTCATTCTTTTAAGCAGTGGCTTTACCTATTGTTTGTTAGTTTGCCGGACCCGCTTCCGACGTACTCTTGAACTCGCCGTTGTTCCCGCCACGTAACTTTAACCTACCCATACACGGTCGAACCACCAAATTATTGTTACAAATCAACCCAAATTAATCCCATACACGGCTGAACCACCAAATTATTGTTACAAATCAATAGTTTTAACGTGCAGTTGGCAATCCAAAAAAAAAATTACCCGAGACAGTTTCTACTCAAAATAACTAACACTTCCTAGTCGCATTCAAAACAAAAATAACCCCCGATCGGACCAAAAAACACCTACCGATTGGAAAAAAAACATAAAAACCAACATTAACACTTTCTAGTCTCATTCAAAACAAAAATCACCACCGATCAAATCACACACCGATCAGACCAAAACACCTACCGATCGGAAAAAACAGAAAACCCAACATTTATCCGATCAAAACACCTACCGATCGGAAAAAAACAAAAATCATCACCGATCAAAACACCTACTGATAGAAAATCGAACCAAACTTACTTACTTCTGCACTTGGTTCTTGCTTTCTTCCATTTCCGGCGACTTTTACCGGATGATAACAACTGAAATGTTGATCTCATATCTAGTGATTTCGATTCACCGTCGCACCTTGTTTTTATTTTGTTTTGCGATTCACCGTAGCACCTTTTTATTCTTCTCCGACGAGACTTTCTTCTCCAGTCAGATTATCTTCTTCGGTGCCCCTTTTCTTCTCCGGTGGGTTTTGGGAAGTTCGATTGTTTGAGAGAGAAAGAGATGAATTTGGGTTGAGTCTTTTGAAATGTTTGAAATGTTTGAAATGAGGTTAGGGTATTTGATTAGTTCTCATAGATATTCGTGTGCCTCCTTTCATGCATGTCAAATCACTATTAATATAATATATATAATGTACAAATATTATAGTTGATTTTACCTATATGCCCTTCAAGTACTTTTGTTGACCTCATCATTCTATTTAATTTAATTCAAAAAGGCTTCAAAACTTATGAGCCATTGGATGATCTTGATCAATGGTTATATATTGGGTTTCCTAGGTTTTCTTAGCACAAATAAGTTTTCTATACATCCTTCCCCTATATATATATATATATATATATATATATATATATATATATAGGACAAAGATCCGTTAGGAACCACCCTTTATTGCGAGAACCGCGAGAACCAGTGTGAACACAAACAGTAATTCCTAAAAAAATCTAAAAAACACCCAAAATTTTTTTTTTTATTTTTTTACTATTTTTTTTTTTGGAAAAATCGCTATATTTTGTTAATAAAAAAATAAAAAAAAAATTCAAAAAAAATAAAATTTCGAGTAACAGTTATCCATGCACATGTGCATATGTATCATTTCTTTGTCAAATTCCGTAATTCGTTACAATTAATAGTCAATTGCACTTTCATTTACACTATCACGTGTAATACACTACTTTTTACGTTAACAATATTAGAAATGCACATGTGCATCTATATGTATCAACATGAAATAAGGTGTTTTGGTACACTACTTTCTCTTTCATCTATCATTCCATCCATAATACACAATCATGCACATGTGCATTTTTGTCATTTCTTTGACAAATTCCGAAATTTATTACACATATTAGACAATTGCACTTTCATTTACACTACCATATGTAATACACTACTTTTTACATTACCAATATTAGAAATGCACATGTTCATTTATATGTATGGACATTAAATAAGGTGTTTTGGTACACTACTTTGAATACACTTTCCCTTTCATCTATCATACCATCCATAATACACTACCATTACCTCCTACCAACAATAATACAATACCATTACCTGCTACCATCCATAATACAATACCATTAACAATATTTTCACTTTATTACATGTATGTAAACACCATTTATCCATCCAATCAACATATTACATCATAAATTGACAACTATAACCAAACCATCAACCACTAGATATAACTAACCAAAAAACATGTATATGGGCCTACTTCTCCATTCAAAATCATAAACTTTTTGTACCAAAATACGTTATATCATGGTTATACCTAATTATGCACATGTGCATTTTGAATATTGATAATGTAAAAAGTAGTGTATTACTAATGGTATTGTAAATTAAAGTGCAATTGTCTATTCCTGATAACGTATTACCGAATTTGTCGAAGTAATGATACATATGCATATGCACATGTGCATGGATAACTGTTACTCGAAAAAAAAAAATTTTATATTTTTTTTATTGTAACGAAATATAGTGATTTTTTAAAAAAAATATTAAAAATAAATTTTGAGTGCTTTTTTGATTTTTTTTAGATTTTATTTTGTGTTCACATTGGTTCTCGCAATAAGGGTGGTTCTCGCATGAACCTTACCCTATATATATATATAGGATTAGGTTCAAGAGTGAACACTAATGTAGTTTGCGAACTGAGCGAACTAATCTTGGCCATACATTTGTGTAGATCAATGGCCATGATTTGATGATGAAATACGCTAGTGTATTTTACAATTTGATGATGAAATCCTAGCCATCCACGTGTGTAAATCAATGGCCAAGATTTGTTCACTCAGTTCGCAAATACATTAGTGTTCACTCTAGAACCCTACCCTATTTATATATATATATATATATATAGAGAGAGAGAGAGAGAGAGAGGGTAAAATGAGAATCACATTTAGTTGTGAGAATCATTAGAATTATCGCTTCCAAAAGTTTTCTTTTAACATATGTAGGATAAATTTCGATACACGTATGATATATATAGGATATATAAATTTCAACGTGTGTAAGATAAATTTTGATATATATAAAATAAAATATTTTTGATTAGTTAATTAAAGAGATGATAAATAATAAAAGAAATTATAAACTAATTAATATATTATCATTTTATCCTTTGTTTTTTCTATGATAGTGTTAATAACTGTTTATACAATTATTATTTTCCTAACTAATAATTATTATATGTGATGTAATTTCAACTAAACTAGAACATTCACCAGCGTGCGTTGCGCCGCAGCCAACGAAATTGACACACTGTTGATCAGATTCATATTTACAATGTGTTAAAGATGTTTTTGTCGGTTAAGTCTGTATAACTATCTTATACAAATAAGTAATTCACCAAATAAGTTCAATACAATTAATGGTATCATAATTACCACGTTACATGACTTGTATCTATATAAATAACCTATCGTGTTAAGCCCCTGCGTTGCGGCGGGGGCATAAGACCGTGACAAATAGCACCAACGCCACACTATAGCCAACGACCACCAACATTGAAGTTGTGGCTTTTTTACGTGGAGAAATTAGACCGACATATAAAACATAGAAAATAATAACTAACTCGATTTAGGACTAGCGCGTTGTGACGAACTTATTAAACGGGAAAAAATAGACGACATAAATATACTGAACCACACACGTACGTTACGACATGTTCACTCGCAAAATTTAGAACGAATCGTATAACAAAACGTAAAATCGTTGATCCACACACAAATTGTGCCGTGTTAACTCACAAAATTTAGAACCAAAGGTAAAATGAAAAATTTTGCAAAATATGAAAAACATAAGGGCTCAAAGTTGAAAGTAAAAAGTTGTGAGGTTAAATTGGAAAAACAAAAACTTTGGGTTAAACCTACAATATCAAATAGTTTGGGGTTTCAAGTGAAACATCAACAATTTTTTTTTTTTTTTTTGAAAAACCCTTAAAACATAGGATACAACACCTAATGCCTCCATTTGTTACTAATTTATATGATGTAAATAATATATTTTATCTTAACTTAGTTTATATTTAAACATAAATGCGTTTCAATAATTATGCTTTAGGTGTGACCTATATGACCATATCTCTCATTAACAATACTGTCATATGTCCTTTTTTGAACATATAGATCCAAACAGCATTAACATTCTTGTTTACTCAATACTTAATTCTCCCGAACCTTTTTTAAGAGGTGACCTAACAAGTACTTTTCTTCTCAAGCAATTAAAACCAAACTCAAATTTTGTACTTAAGCCAAAAAAATGAGAAACTTAAGTCGGAATTAGACTCTTTTACCCTCTTATCTATACTATACTATATGTATAAGGATATCCAAGGGACTACTTAAGGTAATTTGTCACTTCCCTTTAAATTACTTTAATGCATGATGTACAAGTGTTTAAAACACATGGATATCAAAAGTGAATTAACTTTCCAATAATACCCTTTTGGGTCACTCAAAAAAAAACAACACGAGGGACACAAATCAATTTTAGGGTTTCTCATTACATTTTATCCGCCCCATCCATCTGCTTTCTCTCCAGGCGATTCAAAGGAGATCTAGGCAATTTTAGGTTTTTTCATGTTTTATTATAACAAATTAAAAAAATCTGACCATTTTGCCCTTTATTAAAAGGGAGGAAAAAGACAAAAAAAAAAAAAAACTGGATCTTAACTGAAAAATCTGACCAGATTTTGCTTTTAGATGAAAATGACAACAAAATTGAAACCACGGGGACCCAGATTCAAAATGTTTGAGTTTTGAAATAAAGTGTCAAAAATGACCAAACCTTAGGGACTATTTTGGCAGTTTACTCTATTTGAAAACAACCATTCCCTTCCCTATTGTACCCGATTTTCGGTTATCAAGCTTACGGGTGCACAACCTGGTTTGGGTTGGAACCGGTTTCGGTTTAGGTCAACAAAAGTCAAAACCGGTTTTTCAGGTTTTTGTTGAAACCAAATCGAAGAAAGTCAAGGGATCGGGTTTGAAACTTGGTTCGATCTGGTTTCAAAATACAAGGTTTATAACCTGTTTTCAACCTTTGATTCAAGTACGTTTCTAAGGCCATATATTAGTGGACTAGTTGAAGCCTGAAGGGGTGCTAAGGACCCGTTTCACTTCCTCTAATCTAATTAAATAATGATAGCTTAAGATACATACAATCAATGTTTTAAAAACGGTTTATACTGGCCGGTTGAACCGGATGCCGGAATTTTGGCCGGCACGAATCATACCGCTAAATTGAGAGAAGGACAAAGAAGTTGTACCGCCGGTAAATTGGGTTAAACCGGTATACCAATATCTGGTCAAAGGTTAAAATTTGGAATTTTAATCTTTTATGGGGCAAAAAATTTGTAGAGTTCTCTTCTTAGTAAAACCTAGCGCCCAAAAAGGTATAAATAGCAAACTTTTTGAATATTTTTATTATGGATTAACTTTTAGAATATTTTCTATTATGAAATCATGTAGTTTTGGATTATTTTTTGAGTAAAAGTAGTATTTTATGGATTTACTGGGTAAATTAGTCAACCCGATTGAACCATCCGGTATTACCCGATTCAACCGGTTGAACCATTTTTGAGCCTAACCCGGTATTATTTAAAAACCAGTTTTTAAAACATTGCATACAATAGCTGTTTTTTTTTTTTATCTCATCCACTTGTCTACTCACTCGATGATAATGATATTAAGTGTATTTAAATCCCACAACTTTCCTTTCCATAATTCATACAAATTTTAAACCAAACCACCACCATCTCTCACTTAACACTTCGTTAATGGAATCGGTTCCCTCCATTTTCATATGGCTAACTCCCTACATTCTATCTGTGGCTGCATTTGTCATCCTTTTGGAGCAAATCAGTTGTTGGTTCAGTTCTGTTTTAAACATAATGGAAAACATGAAAACATACATGTCACCGCAGACAGTGCAGTGGAGAATCCAGTGAGAGAAGACGACATGGAGTTCGACATCTTTGTCAAGGTGATCTGGTTCCTCCTTAGGGTGCTGACTGATGATGGTGACTGATTAAACCGAAAGGGTATCGGCTGTAGGAGAGGGAGGTCGATGGTGATGTTATGCTTATGGGGTGTGTCTAATTGTATAACTGTCTAACCCCTTAACCTCCACATAAGTCTCCTTATATAAGCACCCAGGAGGAAACCTAATTAGTTAATAAGGGTAATATGGTCCATCAACAATTACCAACTAATTATTTAATAGGTTATTATATATTTTGATCTCTATTATGTAAATGATTATAATGGCTATAGATTAAATATTAATACATAATATATTTAATCTTACATTCTCCCACTTAGCCGAGTAATCATTTACTATGAGTATTAGATAAGCCTGATCAGGAGTTAACACTCATTTTAGCCTTAAACAAGTACTATAGCAGAGAAATACAGCCGTTGAATCATTATGCGACTCAGGACCCCCATTAATCATACTATAACCTTAATCTAAAACCTAATCATTATGATCAAAATACGCATAAGCCCTTTGTTTGATTTGTAACTTTATTTGTCTATCTGCCATTATACCGGTTGAACATATTCTAAGAGACATACAAAATCAAACTGAAGAAATTTCATTAATCATAAAACATAAGCTAGTACAATATGCTTAAATAAGGTCTTTACTAAATCCCATATTCCGAACATGTTCTTCGTAAACCTTAGGAGGGAGACCTTTAGTCATCGGATCCGCAAGCATATCTTTAGTACTAATATACTCGATACAAAGATTATTTTCCTCAACTCGTTCTCGTACGAACAGATATTTTATATCGAGATATAAACCAGCTCCAATCGAACTGTTACTGTTCGAGAAACTAACGGCAGCTGAATTATCACAGTAAAGCTTCAATGGTCTAGAAATGGAATTAACGATTTTGAGTCCAGTGATCAGATTTCTAAGCAACATTCCATGACAGGTTGCGTTATAAACAGCAATGTACTCTGCCATCATTGTGGAAGTTGTGGTCAACTGTTGTTTATGACTCTTCCATGAGATAGGGCCGCCTGCTAACATAAAGATATAGCCCGAAGTGGATTTCTTGTCATCTTTGCATTTGGCAAAGTCAGAATCAGAATAGCCCACCACTTCTAAATGATCGCTTCTTCTATAAGTCAGTTTATAGTCTTTCGTCCCTTGCAGATATCGAAGTACCTTCTTAGCTGCTTTCCAGTGATCTAGGCCAGGATTAGTCTGATAACGACCTAGCATTCCAGCAATATAAGCGATATCTGGGCGAGTACAGACTTGAGCATACATCAAGCTCCCGACTACTGACGCGTAAGGTATCTGGCTCATTTGCTCCTTCTCAACTTCTGTTGTCGGACACTGGAATGAACCGAAAACATCTCCCTTAACTACTGGAGCGACTGAGGGTTTGCACTGTTGTATGTTGTAACGTGTAAGGACACGATCTATGTAAGCCCTTTGGAACAATCCTAAGATCCCTTTGTGTCTATCTCGGTGAATTTCGATGCCAATGACGTAAGAAGCATCTCCGAGATCCTTCATGTCGAAGTTATGCGAGAGTAACCGCTTCGACTCATGCAACATGTCTAAACTATTACTTGCCAATAGAATATCATCTACATAAAGAACAAGTATAGTAAAGTTGCTCCCACTCATCTTGAGGTAGGTGCATTGATCCACTTTATTCTTCATAAACCTTGCTTCTTCATGACTTCATCAAACTTGAGGTACCACTGACGTGATGCTTGTTTTAACCCGTAAATTGATTTTTCAACTTACAGACTAGATGCTCCTGACCTTCAGGTTTAAAGCCTTCAGGTTGCTTCATGTAAACATCTTCGTCCAAATCTCCGTTAAGGAAAGCGGTTTTAACGTCCATCTGATGCAGCTCTAAATCGAAATGAGCTACTAGGGCCATGACGATCCTTAATGAATCTTTACGAGAGACAGGTGAAAACATCTCTTGATAATCAATTCCCTCTTTCTGAGTGTAGCCCTTTGCAACCAATCTCGCTTTGTAGCGTTCAACGTTCCCATTCGGATCCAGTTTTGTTTTGAACACCCATTTGCATCGTACGGGTTTGACACCTTTGGGTAATTCTACCAAATCCCAAACGTCATTTTTCTTCATGGATTCAATCTCATCAATCATTGCTTTATTCCATTCCGAAGACTGATCACTGCTAATGGCTTCATTGTAAGAGATAGGATCATTGAGCTTTCCGGGATCCATTTCAGTCAGGTAGGTAACATAATCATCCCAATTAGTAGGCCTTCTTTGCCTAGATGACCTCCTGAGTGGATTATCGGGTTCAGCGTTGTCTTGGTTATGAGCGTTTGATGTGCCTTCGTCATGAGGTATAATAGGATCTGATTGTGGAGGTGAATTTGGAGTTGGTGCAGTAGTTTCAGGTGCAGTAGTTGCATTGGGTACAAGAGGAGTAATCGGAGTAATGGTAAGCGACGAGTCTCTCCCCCCCCCCCCCGCGTCTTGTACTTCTTGCAATTCTTCATAAGGGTTGGTACTGTTCCCACTGACCTTGAAATCCTCCAGGAACGCGGCACGCTTGGTTTCAACAATACGGGTGACATGGGAAGGACAATAGAAACGATAACCCTTAGAATTATCAGGATACCCGATAAAGAAACAGGTAACTGTTTTAGGGTCAAGTTTCCTTAGGAAAGGATTGTAAAGTTTTGCTTCAGCAATGCAGCCCCATACTTTCATATATTTAAGACTCGGTTTCCTTCCTGTCCGAAGTTCATAAGGAGTTTTAGGGACAGACTTAGAAGGAACTCTATTGAGTATATGAACAGCTGCTTTTAACGCTTCAGTCCAGAGGAATAATGGTAAATTAGTGTTGGCTAACATACTGCGCACCATGTTCATAAGGGTACGGTTTCTTCTTTTAGCGACACCGTTCTGCTGAGGTGTACCAGGCATGGTGTATTGGTTCACAATCCCCTGGCCCTTACAAAACTCATAAAATGGACCAGGAGCTTGACCCACATCAGTATGTCTTCCATAATATTCACCGCCTCTATCTGATCTCACAACTTTAATCTGACGATCTAATTGCTTTTCAACTTCAGCTTATAATCTTTAAAAGTTGTTAGAGATTCAAATTTCTCCTTAATAAGATACAAGTACATGTAACGAGAATAATCATCAATGAATGTGATAAATGAAGTATGTCCTGTTATGCCAGCGATTTGGTAGGGACCACTAATGTCAGTGTGAATGAGTTCTAATAAATTAGAACTCCTAGTGGCACCTTTCTTATTCGCTAATGTCATTTTGCCTTTAAGACATTTGACACATGTTCCAAAATCAAAGAAATCGAGAGGAGGTAAGACTTCATCCTTTATGAGATGATTTAATCGTTCTTTTGAAATGTGGCCTAAACGCTGATGCCACAACATGGATGAAGTCTCTAAGTGTCGTTTCTCTTCCATCTTTGTGAGTGATTCATTAATGTTATATGACAACAAAGATTTGGAAAAGCCATCATCTAGTTCTAATCTATAGAGACCACCATCCAGAACACCAGTACCATAAAGAACAGAATCATAGAGGATAGAGAGTTTGCGATGACCATGGGAAACAATAAAACCATCCATGTCTAACTTTGGTCCTGATACAAGGTTCTGAGTTACCTCAGGAACATATAAGGTATCATAAAGTTTAATACATAAACCGGTTTTCATAACTAATTGTAATGTTCCAATGGCCTTCACTTCTAATTCTCGATCATCTCCAACCTTAAGCGTTCTTTGGTTTCTTTCCAGCTTCCGGATTGAAAGGAATCCCTGAGTTGAATTGGTAACATGAACCATAGAACCAGAATCAAACCACCAAGAATTAGCAGGAACACTTAAATTATAGGACTCAAGTATCATAAAATAATCATTACCTTTCTTAGCCAACCACTCCTTAAAGTCAGGGCATTCCTTCTGCATATGTCCTGTCTTTTTACAGAACTTGCAGCGGATTCTGCCTAAAGAGTTCTTAGAGCTGGAAGGTGCACTTGTATTAGGATTAGGCCTTTGGATTTTTGAAGCATCCTTCCTCTGATGATTGTTCTTCCTTTTCTTAGAGTTGGAGGTGGTGAAGTTAGCAACATCGGTAGTGCGATCCATCCTCATACGCTCTTCCTCCTGTACGCACATGGCGACCAGCTCACTCATCATCCATTTGTCCTTCTGAGTGTTGTAATTGATCTTGAATGCTTCAAAGGACGAAGGAAGCGAAGTGATGATAAAACGAACGATGAAACCATCACTGATTTTCATTTCCAGCCCCTTCAGCTTATTGGCCATGTCATTCATCATCATGATGTGTTCACGAATGCCGCTCCTCCCATCATACTTAGTTGTCACCAGCTTGAGACTAAGAGTACTAGCGTGTGCTTTAGACGTCCCCTTGAACTGCGCCTCCACAGAAGCCAAGTAGGTTTTAGCATATTCAGAATCAGGAATAGCTCCCCTGATAGCATTGCTTGTGGACTGCTTCATAAACATGAGAGACATGCGGTTACACCTAGTCCATTTTTCATGAGCTATCTGCTCAGCAGCAGTACTTTGATTGGTAAGGTCAGATGGCTTATTCTCTCTTAGAGCATAATCAAAATCCAGCAGCCCAAGCGTAAGCATGAGAGCATCCTTCCATGCAGCAAAGTTATCACCAGTCAAAGGTGGAATCCCCTGATTTGGTGCTGATAGTGGAAATAGAATGAGCAAGTTATGATACTAAGGAAGAAGTTCTAATGTGATCTAAGGGCACGTTAAACTAAGGCAGGCATAAATAATGACCATTTTACATTATGAAGCTGTGATATTGTCTATTACTAACATCAAAATAATAGACTTAGTTAAAATTCTACTTAAACGAAGACAAATCAGCTTTGGCCAGAAGTGTAATCATTTAAGCATATGTGCAAAGTGGTTGTAACAATTCAGCTTTGGCCAGAAATTGAGACAGTCACTTTAGTTATGCACTTGTTGAGTATGCCATCTATGAAGGAATTAAATCAGCTTTGGCCAGATATTAAGACATTCATGTTTATGATGCACACTCAACATAGCTTTCGTAATACTTGAATGATAAGTAGATGTATCAAATCAACTTTGGCTAGAAATTGAGACATCAAAAGCTCATTCAAGTTAAGCCATCTTGGTTTTGTAAAACATTATCTGATTCTGATTAATTAAACTAAGTAATTATAAAAACCAATTACTTAATAGCAAACCACCCGTTAGCGCGCCCCGAGCTAAATCTTAGTTCACATTAAACAACCTAAAAATAATGAGGTTTCGAGTCAGGTCTCGACTGAGTTATGAGATCTCGAGTCAGTTATGAGGTCTCGAGTCGGAACCATGGTCTCGACTACTATATCTTATGAGATGTCGACTCATGATGAGGTCTCGAATCGCAACCACGGTCTCGAGTCGCAACCTTATGGTCTCGAGTTATGACCTTATGGTCTTGAGTCGAGATTTTATGGTCTCGAGTTATGATCTTATGGTCTCGAGTCGAGACCTTTGTCTCGAGTTATAAACTTTTGAGCCCTTATGATTTCGAGTCGAGACCTTATGGTCTCGAGTCGAGATCTGTTGGTCTCGAGTTGTGAAGGTTTAAGGACCTGATGATTTCGAGTCGAGACCTTATGGCCTCGAGTCGAGACCTTATGGCCTCGAGTCGAGACTGATGGTCTCGAGTCGTAATCTGATGGTCTCGAGTCCACTGTTGATAGCTGTTTATTGTGATAACATAACTGAAAATTCGAATTCTAAGGGATTATGAGATATGGTTTCCTGTTTTAAGATGATCTAATTTTATCAAAATATTTTGAAAAATTATAACTGTATATCTTTTAACAGTTTTCGAATAAACTTAAAAGATAAAATTGGATCAAACATGGAAAAACACTCATCAATCCTAAATACATTCCAAAACATAACAGAATTTTCGAATTTTCCTAAGAACATGATAAACCCTAAAAAAAATAAAACATAAATTCTGGAACCCGAAACCTGAATTTTTTAAGGTTTTTAAAACAGATTTCGGTCATAAACATAAACCAGTTGATTTTGAATGAACATGTGATTAACCTTTTCCGAAAACAGAGATCTCGAGTCGTCCTTAATGACTCGAAACTGGCTGTTGGTTTTATTAAGTTATCAAAAAATTCCGTTTTCCAGATTTCTATCCCAGAATTAATGGATACGAAAACAGAACTGACTAATCAACATATGCTCTGACACCACATGTTGGTTCAGTTCTGTTTTAAACATAATGGAAAACATGAAAACATACCTGTCACCGCAGACAGTGCAGTGGAGAATCCAGTGAGAGAAGACGACATGGAGTTCGACATCTTTGTCAAGGTGATCTGGTTCCTCCTTAGGGTGCTGACTGATGATGGTGACTGATTAAACCGAAAGGGTATCGGCTGTAGGAGAGGGAGGTCGATGGTGATGTTATGCTTATGGGGTGTGTCTAATTGTATAACTGTCTAACCCCTTAACCTCCACATAAGTCTCCTTATATAAGCACCCAGGAGGAAACCTAATTAGTTAATAAGAGTAATATGGTCCATCAACAATTACCAACTAATTATTTAATAGGTTATTATATATTTTGATCTCTATTATGTAAATGATTATAATGTCTATAGATTAAATATTAATACATAATATATTTAATCTTACATCAGTTACTTGAAAAAGAAACGTTCGGTTCCTGGTCCGAATTTGGTGTTGCCGTTCTTTGGCAATGTGATTTCACTTGCCCGGAATCCTACGTCGTTTTGGGAGGTTCAGTCCGCGATGGCTAAATCCTCAGACGTCGGATTCTCTGTTAACTATATAATCGGCAGATTCATCGTCTTCATTCGCTCATCTGAGCTTTCGCGTAAAGTATTTGCGAATGTCCGCCCAGACGCCTTCCATCTAGTGGTCTACCCGTTCGGCCGAAAACTATTCGGCGAGCGCAACATTCTTTACATGATGGGGCAAGAACACAAGGACTTACGAAGTCGCATTGCTCCTAACTTTACTCCCAAAGCTCTTTCAACTTACATTGAGCTTCAAGAACGCATTATCCTTAAGCACATGAAATCATGGATACAGATGCCGGAATCAAACACAAAACCTTTTCCTCTGCGGTTTCTCTGCCGCGATATGAATTTAGAAACGAGTCAGAATGTTTTCGTTGGACCGTATTTGACTAACGAGTCACAGAAGCGATTCGAAGTTGAATACAATCTATTCGCGGCTGGGTTGACAGCATTACCGATTGATTTACCCGGATTTGCTTTTAGAAACGCCAGAGTAGCGGTGTCTAGACTCGTCGAGAGGCTCGCGGTTTGCGTCGAAGACAGTAAGACAAAAATGAAGTCGGGCGATGCCCCGGCGTGTTTGGTTGATTTCTGGATGCAAGAAATCGTTCGGGAAGCGAAACAAGCATGAGAGAAACAACCACCGCACACTAGTAGCTTTGAGCTCGCGGGTAATCTATTTGATTTCCTCTTCGCCTCACAAGACGCTTCAACTGCGGCGCTTCTTTGGGCTGTGACGTTACTCGATTCACATCCTGAGGTTTTAGAGAGGGTTAGGAAAGAAGTCGTGGGTTTTTGGTCACCAGAATCCGATAAACTAATGACCGCGAATCAGCTTAGGGAAATGCGGTACATGGAGGCGGTGGCGAAGGAGGTCATCCGGTACCGAGCACCGGCAGCAATGATTCCACATGTTGCCGGTGAAGACTTCCTGTTAACGGACGGGTACACAATTCCCAAGGGGGCAATCGTATTTCCGTCTGTGTTTGAATCCTCATTCCAAGGGTTTGTTGATCCATATCAGTTTGACCCGGACCGGTTTATGGAGGACCGACAAGAGGATCGAGTCTACAAGAAAAACTACTTGTCATTTGGAGTCGGGGCCCACCAATGCGTGGGTCAAAGACACGCTATTAATCATCTGGTTCTCTTCATTGCGATGTTCACCTCTTTGTTTGATTTCAAGAGATATCGATCTGATGGTTGTGATGAGATCGAGTATCTCCCCGCTATCTATCCACGCGACGGTTGTAAAGTTGTAGTGTCACTTAGATGTCCCCCGTAAGTATAAAAACATGTTGTGTTTGTGTTGGATAATAAGGTTAACAAATGTGATCGTATGGGAAATCCGAAATTGGTTCATCTTTAATTAATAAAATAGTAAACTGCAATTTTACCCCATGGGGTTTAAGCCAATTGGCACTCTGATCTCATCTAAAGAAATAATTGCAATTTTACCCCCCAACGTTGTTGTTCTGTCGCACTCTTACCCCCTGGCATCTAACTCTGTCAAGTCAACGTTTGTTTGACTGTTAATAACGTGTGAAAAGTCGTTTTTGCCCCTATGTTATTAAAATTATATAAAAAATCAAGAATATTACATCAAGTTCATCATCAACATCATCAGTTCTTCATTCCCAGTTCATCACCACCACCACCTCCTTCTCCTCTTCTGACCACCACCACCTCCTTCTCCTCTTCTGACCACCGCCACCATCAACTCAGCCACCACCTCCGCCAACACCGTTCACACCTCTCTGCGGCTCTGCCCCTTCGCCGTCACTCACACCCCCACCACCACCACGGCACCACCCCCTCTCTCTCTCATACATACACTAACAAGGCAGAAACCCTAAATTTCTCATTCGTGTAAACACATAAACCCTAATTTAACAAGGCAGAAAACCTAAATTGAATTGCAAGAATAATAAGACATGAAATTGGTTACAAGAACTTGAACCTATCAAGATGAATCAAACCCAAAACAAGATGCAACCTTTCCAGCACATGAAACAAAACCCTAACATCAAATTCTCTTGGTTCTTCTCTTTCATCTTCATCGTCACCCAAAATGACATTTTTACCCATGTTCTTCACCCTACCCCCACCCTTTTTCTTCCTACCAACATTATTACTACCAGACACTAGAGAATTCTTGAAAGAAGAACGAATAGTTCTCAACAAAGAGTGAAAAGCTACAAGTAGAGAATGGTGGGGGCCACCGGAGTCCATGACGGCGGTGAGTGGGTGGAGGAGAGCGGTGGATAAAGATAGGTTTTTTGAAGAGAGTTCGTCGGAAAGATTCTCCATTTCAAGTGGGTCATCTTTGTTGATGGTGTAGTCTAAGAGGGTTTGAAGGGCTTGTAGAGTTGATTGTGTGATGGGTGTTTGTGATTGTGGGTTGTGGTGGTGGTGGTGGTGTTCGAGCTTTGTGACTATCTGGGTCATCATATTCATATGGGTCATCAACAACAACAGCAACAGCAACAGCAACAGCAACAGCAACAGCAACATCAAGAGCAACAGCAACACAGCAACAGCAACAACAACAACAACATCAACAACAACAACAACAACAACAACAATAATAATAATAAACAATATGGGGGTAAGATTACCAAAATACCCTTACCTATAACAGTCAAACAACTGTTGACTGACGCCAAGGGGTAAGAGTGCGACAGAACAACAACGTTGGGGGGTAAAATTGCAATTATTTCGTTAGAGTGGGTCAGAGTGCCAATTGACTTAAACCCCAGGGGTAAAATTTGCAGTTTACTCTTAATAAAATAATAATAATAATGATATTTTTGATATCCATGTAGGAAATAAGTAGTACAATACCTTAAACAAAAGGTCAAAACAGAATGGAAATAAACATAAAATACAAGTTCATGCAGGTAAATAGATTCAAACCGTTATCTTCTACGAGGAATTCAACCAAGCCTTCTCGTATATTCTTGGCGTTGACTTCTATGAGGACCTCATCCAAGCCTTCTTGTATTATCCTTGGCTACTAGAACGAACAAACGGTTGTTATGGGTGTGCCTGAGGATTCATGTTCAACACTAGTCCCTTAAAGTAGATTTTGTGTCTCCTCTTAGACGAACACGTATGTCTCCCAAACCTCGAGACCATAGCAATTTACTCTAAAACAATAGTTTTGATAATATTGAATATACAAGTCAAAATTCAAAAAGCAATTGAAATTCAAAATTTTATTTTGGCAAATTCACACATCCCCATCTTTTATCTCCTTATACAGAGAGATAGAATAAGTAACGATGTGAGAATAAGATTAACATCACATATAGTGGGGGTTTTGGGGCGTTTTATCCCTAAAAAACATCCGTATGACCGGCCTTTGGGGCGTTGTTTTCAAAAAAAAATGGCAGGAGCGTCCTTTAATCCACGTCTCTTCTTAAATTGTTTGGCCAATCACATGTATTCTACTTTTTGGTTGCCAATATCCTTTTTTGATGTTTTTTTTATTTAATTTTTTACATCCCTTTTATCCCAATGCTCCACAATGCCCACATCCCCACTACACCCATTTTAGAAAAACGCTCATAATGCCCCATTGCTGACTGAACTGTCACATGGCGCAAAACGCTCAAGGGTGGGGTATCTTCCACTACACATGGTCTAAGACCATCCGTAGTGGAGAGGTTGAATAATGCCCCCACCCATGACATTATGTGACACGTGTCATCCTAGTCAGCAAAGGGGCATTATGGGGCGTTTTTCACAAATAGGCGTAGTGGGGATAATGCCCAATAATGCCCTATCAACCATTAACCAATTATTAATTTTTCTAATTAAAACTAATAAAATTCATTAAATAAAAAACATTACATTATTAAAAAAATAAAAAAACCGAAATAAGAAATAAAAAATTACAATCCTAAAAAAATGAAAAAACTGAAAAAAAAAAAAATAAATAAATAACTATCAAGCTAGAGTCCGTATTTTTGACGGATTTGTGCTAGGATCAACGCGTCGCCGGTGAGATGGTCAATGAGTTTAGACAAAAAATCGATATCTTTCTCCATTTATCTCGATTCTTGTATCGCAACAAACTTTTTGTTTTCGGCGTTTCTTTCTTCCATAGTTTGTAAACGCCTATGACCGAGATCTCGAATGTCTTGAAGGCGTCGATTCATCTCTTCGAAATCTTGCTTCAATATGTCGGGATTAGATGAAGACGACTCCACTTTTTTTCCCTTATTTTCGGCACTACTTTTACCCAGCAGTCGTTCCAACTCCAAATCATCATCGTCGTCTAAAATAATATTTAAATCGACGTTAGGAGCATCGGAGATGGGTGTGTTAGGGTCAACCGACAATGATGTTTTTGACCACTTTGATTTACGTCTACCGCTAGACGTCATCGTCGGTACGTTTGCCCATTTGGGACTTCCTCGTAAAAGCTCCCAACATCTCAAATACGTGAAACTGCCTTTCGTAGCATCGTATTCTTCCAACGTTCTTGTTAAAATATTTGCGTCGTTTTGGTCGCTTCCCCAGTTGTCCCGAGTACGTTGGAAGACCTCTTGAAACTTATGACATTTAAAGTTAATATCGGTCCATTTGCTCAAAATAGAATCTTTATCTCGATATTCATCTTTCCCCATTGCTTAAAGAACGTTTCACGAATTTTTTTTGTCAAAAACCGGTGACGTTTGATAATTTGCTACGAAAAAATACAAAAACCCTATTGTTATATTTTACAAAAAAAAAAAAAAAATACATGGGCCGAATTATGTAAAAAAATAACTTTTTAAAACGCTTACCAACATCGGGGGCCTCCGATATATCTAGCCACGCATGTGCCAACGCGTATTCCTCATCTTTCGTCCATGCTTGGTAGTTTCCTTTTCGTCGAGGAACGGTTGGATCTTCCTTTTTGTGAGACCTTTTCCCACGTTTGGATCCCTCGACAACGGGCTCAGGTTGTGTCTCTGGTACCGTTTCCATCTCCAGATCGGTATCTTGAGGAGACGGTTGCGAACCGCCCATGGTTGGAAAGGTTTGCGGAACTTGAAAGAACGGTTGTGAACCGCCCGTGGCTAGTATTTGCGCGTACGCAAATAAATTCGGATCCATGTCTTGAAGGTTGAAGTTCGGTTGCGGTTGTGTGGTGTTCGGCCAATATGTATTAGGGTTACCGGATCTCGACGGCACACCGAATGGGGGTCGGAAGGGAATCATGATTTACTAATGAAAAGAAAGATTAGAGAAAGTTTATAAAAATAGAGGTGAAAAGTAGAGAATGTGAGTGAAAACTGGAGAAAGTTTATAAAAAATGTGCTGAAAAGGGGTGGCGGCACAGCTTGTTGTCCGTCTACCTTCTATTTTGATGTAACTTGACAAGTATGTTAAACGGTCTAATATTGAAATTCGTTCGGGAGAGAGCGTTTTTTAAACAACGCTTTTCAAATTTTTTTGATAAAAACCGCCCCGAGTGGCGGTTGATTGGGCGTTGGAGGGCGTCATTTTCTGAAAAAACGCCCAAAAGATATGTGCCACCACTACGAGTGGTCTATGAGGGTGGGTGTGAGAATAATGAAAGGATTTGGGGATAGTGTACTAAATAAAGGCTATATAATTTCAATCAAAATTCAAAAAGCAATTGTAAAATCAAATTTTGATTATCTGTGTGGAATTAATTGTAAACGTTGAGGATGGTGGTGAAGGTGTACGGACCGGCATACGCATCGCCGAAACGAGTCCTGCTTTGTCTTGTCGAGAAAGAAATCGACTTCGAGACGGTTCCCGTCGACCTCATCGCCGGCGAAAATCTCACTCCGGAGTACCTCCAACTGCAGGTACCCTTGTCAACTTAAATCGATTCATTTCTGGTTTAACTTTCGAGTTTATTTGACGAAATTTGATGATCGACAGCCGTTTGGATCTCTTCCGGTGATTCAAGATGGAGATTACACTCTCTTTGGTAAGATTTAAGAACACATACTTTTGAATTTTAGGGGAAATTGTCTGCATGCATTAAGTGTTTGTACCGTGCAAGTGGGTACTTCATGTGGATTGTGGCTTTGAGATAATCATAAGATAACAAGTAAGAACACAAGGTTATAAAATTAGAGGGGTTCGTTTGTATGCATCAATTGTTTGTACTCTGTGTACAAGTGACTACTTCATGTAGTCTAGGTGTATACAAAGCCGAGCCGAACGGAACCATTCATCAAATGTTTGTACTATGGTTTAGGGTGTAAAGTGTAAACGAGAGCTCGAGCTCAAGTTCAACTCATTTAATTTACAAGAGCTTGAGCTCCGCTAGGCTCGTTTTGAGCTCTAATTTTTAATGCTTCAGCTAGGTTCGGGAATAGTTTTTCAAGCTCAGCTATTTTATTATATATTATTAACTAATATATAATATACTTATATCTTATATATTTTAATTACTAGTATTAAGCCCCTGCGTTGCAGCGGTTGTCATAAAACTGTGTTAAGTACTAGCAATACTATATCATTGTCAGCGACCACCAACACCGGAAAAGCTCGTAAAAAAATAAACAAAAACAGGAATAAAAATAACGCCGAGCGAAAAGCAGACGAAAAATATTTGAATCACGCACGCTCGTTGCTGATAAATTAAACCGAAACGTCAAACATAGAAAAAAATAACTAAGTCCATCCAGGACCCGCGTGTTGGACAAACTTGTCAAACGTAGAAAAATAGATTTGACACGACGGACCAGTCAAACGGGAAAAAATATACGAAAAAATGTTGAACCCCACATGTAAATTGTGGTGCGTTAACTCACAAATTTTAGAACGAAACGAAAAACTTGGGAAAGATGAAAAGTATGGTGGACCAAAATTGAAAATAAAAAAAAAGTTGAGATTAAATTGGAAAAGATGAAAAACTTTGGGTTAAACGTAAAAAAAAAAAAAACTAAGGGTCTAAATTGCAGAATTAAAGTTATTTATTAATTTTAGATAAAGATAAGGATAAAAATAAGTGATATCTTTATATTGGTTATTAATTAATATTAATAATAAAAGAAATTTATTAAACAAATATAAATAAAATTTATGAGATTGAAGGAGAGAATAACATGTAGCATTATTTAGAGTCTTTTATTATAAGTTAGATTAGATAATTCTTTTATAGCTATGCATATATTCTATTTAGTTAGTTTTCTCGAGTTTTTCTATTTATACATATTTATTATTATTATTATTATTATTTTTATTTATCAAAATAATTACTATATAAGTGTATAGTTAATATATTAAATGAACTTGTTATAAGTATAGACTAGTTTAGGCTTTGCTAGCCAGCTTGAGCTTGATAAGTCAAGCCTGGCTTAATTCGAGCTTTTAGGGAGCCAATCCCGAGTGGCTTGGCTCAGTTACACCCCTATATGTGGATGGGTTAGCCGGTTGACAGATTGCAGGTTGGCGGGTTGAAATGTTTCAACCCGAACCCGACCTATATTGTTATTCGGGTCAAAGATTTCAACCCTAAACCGAACGCATATAAGATCAAGTCAACCTGAACATGACCCGTTTAACCTGTATTTTAAAATGCTTCATACAAGTTGACGATTATTAAGCAAGTCGTTGGGCAGTGGCGCGGGTTAGAAGGGGCCGGGTGGGCGCCCGACCCCCCGAACTTTT